>CAIGRO010060476.1:0-15263 GCA_903798355.1 Fraxinus baroniana
CTTAAAAGTTTAAAACTTGTATTTACATTTTGGACCTTGCTATACTACCCGAATTTTTTACCGAATCGCCACATGGCGGCCCCCTATTGGGGGGGGCGCCTGTGGGCTTAGGCGCCCCCCCAATAGGGGGCCGTCATGTGGCGATTCGGTAAAAAATTCGGTAACCCATTCGGGTGAAGTAGAATAATCCTTACATTTTACCTCTCTCCCCACAAATTCACACAGTCAACTGTTTATTAATTTTTATTTTCTAGCCTTAAAAGTTGGTGTACAAGTTGTTTGACAAACAATAAACGTGGAGTTTATTTTTAACGTGGCTTACACTAAAAATATGTCAACAGTAACAATAAAGGTTGAACCCCAATTTTGAGGGCCCTCCACCGCCTCTAGAGTATCGTGGATGAGGTAAATCGTGGGATGTGCCTCAACAGGCCATGGTACAAGAACTGTCATACTGGTGCCCACAAAGAGTCTAATTCCAAACCTTGTTAGAAGCAGGAAATGAACCCTCACATTGTGACTGTCAGCTCAACTGAGACTATTTCACTCTTATCCTTTGCACCGGTGAACTATGCCCTGAAGGCTATTTCAACAGTAACAATAAATCTGAAGACAGTAAACCACGTGAAAAAAAAATTAAGCAGGGCGAGGCACCAGTTACCCGTCCCTGCCCCGGGTCAAATTTCTCTCCCCCATCCCCGCCCCGAATACTCGATTAAGCTGGTAATCCCCGTCACATTCGGGGTAGGGCCCCGCGGGTATCGGGTTTGTCGAATTTTTTTGACATCCCTATAAATACTTTAACAAATTACCATTGATTAAATTGAACGAATTTCTATTCACAATTGTGTAATTATGACTTTTGTAGGTCAAAATCTCAAAAGGAAAGAGAACAAGACAAAATGAAGTGAAAATAGAAAAAAAAAATGTAAAAAATTGTGAAGTTGGAGACCAAAATGCAAAAGTACATAAAGTTTAAAGACCTTGGATGCAATTTTCGGAGGGGGTAATTAAAAGAAGAGTCAAATTTTGATGAGTAAATTGTACAAAATTAAAGTTTAGGGAACATTTAGTGCAAATTGCTGGAGGACTTGTGTGTAAAAAGAGAAAGAAAACCACAAAAAAATAAAAATAAAAATAAAAAAAATTCATTTTGGCAGAGTGAAAACATGGGGGCCTTTCTTATACTCAAGAACCCAAATCCAAAAATGATTTTATCTTCTCTCTTATGTTTTCTTCATTATTATTTTTTATTTGCAATGTATTATATAAAATATTCTCCTTTTTATTATATATTTAACATGAGCTAAGTAAATAACAACCCTAAATACCAACTTTCTTAATCTAAACTTGACTAATTTCAATATTTCTTTTAATGTAAAAATGTCTATTTTCATGTGTATCTATTATTGTATTTATTTCATTTTCATTTATATAGTCGATGAATAATTATGTTTAGTGATTTGTATATCGTTCGAGAGAAGATTGAGCATTTTAGACTAAATAGTAGAAACTCTAAATTTGTATAGGGTATAGAAATATGCCCCATAACTGTAATCCATTGAGTTATTTTCACAAATATTTAATACGATTGTTTGATTTTAATCGACATAAAGATATAGTATGGCAAACCAGTTAATTAGGATTTCGCTCGAGAGAGGTAATTAACTAAAATTGAAAAATCGGGTCTAACATTATAAATGAGTAATTTGTTAATTGATTTGTAGATAAATTAATTAAGCGATAGTTAAGCGAAACTATGAATCTCAACCACGTTTTCCTCCGAAATTTCCAAGATTTTTATGTTTTTCTTTTATTTTGTAGATTTTTTGTCATCTTTCATGCTTTCAAATCAAAATCTTTATTGTGTGTTTGTTTGTTTTATTGTTAGAATTAAATTAATTAAAACTTTGTAATCAAAAGTATACATTCATCGAGAAATAGACAACTCGAACTCAAAAATTCATTTTATTACTTGAACACAATCCATATACTTGTGGTCTGCATTTTCATAGCGAATTGTTATTATGTGACATTCTATCACTTATCATCATGAAAATTGATATGAATTACATATTTGACTCTGTAACGAATTTGCATGTAATCGCTACATGAAAGTTAAAAGAAGGGTTATGAAGACGTCTTTAGATTAAAAGGTTAGAAGACGTATTTTAACATGCTAATAGTTTTATGATGTGGGATATGTTGGATATTTGGGGCCAAATGTAACGTAATAAAATGTGTGCTATTATTTAAAATATATTAGTCAATTAAAGTGATCCACTAAAGATGAATTTTGACTAATGGGTATTAAATTTCATGGAATTAAAGTGTAGAGACCCCTTCAAACAAAATATAACAACTTCGGCTTATTTAAAATAAATAAAAGATAATGAATAGTCATATCTTATGAATATATGGGTCATGGTCCCCATTTGAGTGTGGTCTTCAAGTTCTCTACTCTCCATCACTAGGGATCAAAGGTTTAAATGAAGATCACAAATCAAATTGGAAGATCGTGATCCATTCAGGCTAATAATTAAACTATCATGGATTCATGTATGTTTCATGTTTCTATTCATTTTTCAGATTTCAATATGGAGAATGAATCTAGGGGTTTTTTTTTTTTTTGTAAGAAAATGATTTGAATAAAGTATGATTATTCCTTTTCAATATTCTATCAGGATAATGATAAGTTAGCTTGTAACTCATTGATTAGGTGGAAGATGTGTTAGAGCCAAAACTTTAAATTAAGTAATTTCATCAATTTAGGATACAATAGATCACGAAGTGGTAAATTTTAAATTAATTGAAGTTCATGACCCGATTGAGATAAATTAAGACTTAGATTCAAATGAGATTTCTATGAAAGTTCAATAACCACACATGAAATTTACCCACAAAAAAGAGATGAAACCGACCATGGACCACAAGATAAATACTAATGCCTCGACCGCTGAGGCTCGTCTATATAACAAACACCTCGATTGTCCTAGCTTCTCTAAGCAAAGGAATATGTAGAATCCTAACACTTGGTAAGGAGCTTGATTACATCTAATAACCTCGAACATGAACATGTCACACCTTACTGTGAATCCTAGTAAATCAAATTTGATATAAGTGTATCATGCCATTGTGCGCAAATAGATTGATTCTAGACAAGTGTCCAAAAGAAAAAAAAAATCAATAGGCTTTGGAAACAAAAAATTAATCAAGACTTTTAGCAAAATGATGAGAATGTCATAAAAATAACTAAAATGCACTTACTAAACTCCTATAGCCATTGCACAACTAAAAAAAATGAATCAATTTCATCCTAAGAAAAATCTCTACATTTTTATTATCGTATTACAAAAAACTTCAAAGAGGACAATCTTACACAATTGGCTTTAAAAAATAAAATCCATTTTTTGAAGTCTACAATTTGGAGTTACCATTAGAAAATCTTATCAAAACCACAAAAGTCAAAAACGCATGATGAAAAAGAAAAGAAAGAAAAATGAGTGAGCAGAATTGAAAAATTCGACGAGTAGGAATGAAAGTCCTATTGTTTTAGCAAGAAATGTAAAGATTTTAATCGAACATATGGACTTATATGTAAAATATTATGTATTAAATTAAAGGCTATCAATTTCGGTTAAGCTTGTTTAAAGTGATCTAATAAAGTTTCGGTATTTTGGATTTTGAAACATCTAATTAAAGTATGAATCTTTATGTGTAGAGACCATACTCGTTCCTAATTTCATGATGGGTCAAATTAGGTTAACAGACCATTAGTGTGTGTGTGTGTGTGTATATAAATATATACACACGTTTACATCCTCAGATCATACATTTTGGTTTATTCTATTCTGACTCCCGTTATTAGACAGAAATAAGGAACAACGTATTGATCTGAAAAACTAAAATCGCAAGACTAAATTATCACATTAATCATGTTTGTTCAGGTACGCTTCCTCTTTCGTTTTACATATTCTTGATTATTCAACATGAAGGATTCGCATGACAGTAAAGAATATTTTCCCAACAAGTGGTATTAAAGCCAACTCATGTTGAATCATTAAAAATCAAAATTTTAATTTTATTCTTGTATAAATTCATGGTTTTCAAATTTAACAATTTCGATTTAGTTTTGTTAAATTTGAACATTATTTGGTTGATCCTTCAATGAACATTTTAAAGCCCACGCGCGACGCACGTGTTGCACCTACACCTGCACCTGCGCATGTCGCCACTACAGGCAGGTAGTGCTAACTGCTGCTGACTGCAACGACAACTGCTGCTGCATGTATTGGGGATGGCGTGGCGGGGTATGTGTTGTAAATTAGAAGATTTCACGTCCTTAATTACAATTTCAAATTAGGGTTAAGTTTTTAAATTTTCAGTCCCTTAAATTTAAAGTTTTGGTTATTTGGCCCCTTAAGGTTAAATTTCATCCTATTGAGCATTCTCGGTTTAATAATTCAGCCCCTAAAGTTTGAAAATTACTTAATTTGGGTCATTAAAGTTCTGAATTTTGTAATTAAACTCCTAAAAGTTCATTATCGGTTTAAATTGGCCCTTAAAGTTTTGAATAATTAATTTTTGGTTCCCTAAAGTTTCGAATAATTAATTATTGACCCCTAAAATTTTGGATAATTAATCTCTGATCCCTAAATGAATTATTAACTCTTAGACCCCTAAAGTTTCAAGATAGCTCAAATATGCAAAATTGGTGATTTTCTTTTCAAATTTTGATACAAAGAACTCTTTTGAGAGATATAATATTCGAAAGCGAATTAATTGAAGCAATATGTTGCTAAAGCAATATCTCTTGTGAAAGTTAATTAACTTAGAATATTAAATAGTGTTTGTGTGTTGTTATTCATGTGAATATTTGATCGGCCCAAAGAAAAGTTCATATTTGGTCAAATTGAACATACACCTGTGGTGATAAGCATGTGGTGATTATCTGGTTTAACGTGTAATCAATAAATCGATCCAAAAAAAAGTTTATGATTGACATATTTCTTGTCAAAGTACCACTTAAAAGTCAATATTTCTATCCAAAGACTAAATATTGATGTTGTGCTGAGTATCTTGTGATGGGCCCTACCATTATTTAAAATTAGTATTTGCATATTAAGGATTTTGAACTCTTCCAATTAAATGTTCTATAATTCAGTATCGAATTCTGCTGCCAATATATCTGCTAGCATCAATTCAATTCAAATGCTTAATAGCACCAACTTTAAGGCATGTCAAGAGAACATGATGACTGTTCTCGAAGTCATGGATTCGGACCTTGCTTTACAGGTTGATTAACATGCTGCACTTACTGATAAGAGTACCTCTGATGACAAAAGAGAAATAAAAAAGTCCAAGTAGTTTAGTTACTTTATGATTGATCTTGTATGCATTATTGAATTATTGAATTAGTATTACTAATTAGGCAATTAGTTGCTTGTTGTATTGTTAGGAGGCTTACAACATGTTTAGAAAATTGTAATTTCAACTCACAAACAATAGATATTAGGAATGACATGTACAGATGATTGTGTAATTGAATGTGTTACTTTGCATGTTGTCGTTGAAATTTGTATGGACAAATAGTCAAACCAACTTAATGGAAAGTAAAGTTTTTCTTAATGATGAAGGATTACAATATGTCTATTTTCAACACAGTTATAGTTTTTTCCTTTTTCATAGGAGATATTTGAAATAAGATTAAGTAGTATATAGAGAAGTTGTAATGTGAATCCCTCTTTCTTTTTGGCTTCCATTCCCTATTTTATAGTAGAAAATATGCATATAGCCTACCTTTCATGTCTTGTCAACTGTAATTCTGAGCTGAAAAAGTACAATTGTTGGTCTAATTGGATTGGCTATCAAGCTCGAAATATCAGATCATTATGAGTTAATCCTACAGGTGGTCCTTAGTAATTAATGAATTACTTAGGGAAGAGAGTTTAGTCGTTTGATTGGCGGATTACATGGGCGCTGACGTCAGAACTTTACATATTCATTTAGCTAATTGGACATATTTTGTCAGTGATCTTCAATTATTATGTTTCCTTCAATCTCGATAAACTATACAAACTTCTCGCGCAAACAAAACAATAGCCGATCTGACTTCAATAACTGACCTCATTTGCTAACAACCGAACCAACCTCACGTTAGGACCTATTCTTCTTCTATAGTAATCCGAACTTAATTGACCTCAGAAGTCGGACAGCAACATTGCATATGCATTCGGACCGGAAATATGATTGAGTTTAGGTTTAGAATATGTTTAACTTATATCGAGATAGATAGTTAAATAAAATTGGATTATCTATTGTCATGAATATGCAAATCAAACTAAATTACTTAGGTTGACAATTGAAATATGATATTAATAGGTGTAATCGAAATTTCAACTCAACCATCTCATATTTTAATTAAACCTAAAATAACTAAAATAAATTTCTTTTGTTCACAAACATTTGAGTCTTTCAATTTTAAAGCTTATTTCTCATAAAATGATACTCTTTAACTCGCTAAATTTATTACTTGTTAATGATATTATACGCTTACGGGTTTCGTATGAACAAAATCTCAACACGTAAATGTTTGAGCTACTTTTTTAACAAAGTTGGTCATTTAAGATAGACCCACAAGTCTTCATATAATATTCAAGCTCATTAAATTCAAACGAGCAATTTGATATGACAAGACTCAAAACTAGCACATAGATTCCACATACAATTACTTGAACTATTCATCTCAATAAAGTTGATATTTTAAAATAAAACCCTAAATATTAATATGACTTTAGAGTACATTAACCTAAAATGAACAATTAGATCGAGTACAATTCAAAACGAACAAGAATCTCATGATCGTTCTCACACTAGCTACCATATTGTAGGTAGGGATGTCAATCCAACTTGTAGGCTCGGCGACCCATGGCTCGACTTGTAAAAAGTCTGAGTTGGCACCAAGCCTCATTTTTCGACGATGGCTTGAACCGGCCCATGTAGTAGGCTAAAATGGCATGTAACATCGGCCAAAAATTACTCCATCACAAGCATGTAGCAGCCTGTTGAGCTTCAGACAACAACTACTGTTGCTACCTACAAGGCAGCATTCACACAGGTAGCTAGCAACTTGCCTAAGCTTCAATCAGTTGCTATTGCCTGCAACATTGCAAGCAACAGCTATGATGATGTAAACGAGTCGAGTTGGCTCAAGTAAAAAACGATTATGTGCAATCTTGAAGGAACTGTTTGATGGCCCGTGATAATATAATTATGACTTGTCTATAAATTGAAAGATATTTTTTAAAAAAAACCTTAGTCGAGCCTGCATCTCAAAATATGAGCCAAAATGGCTTGTGACACGGACCGACATGTTCGGTTCATCAAGTTACAAGGGTCGGCTTAGGTTCGGGCCGATGCCCAAAAATGAGGCTTAGCCTTGGCTCGATTCCCTCAAACTGTTAGTCGAGATGGTCAAACTTTTTTCGAAGTGAGCCACGGGCTGTTTGAGTCGACGAGCCACTGACATCCCTAGGCAGCTAATAGCTGCATACCATCCGACTCGATAAAGCCCTAATCTAGCCTCAAGTTTTTGTTCGAGCCCTGGCTCAACTCGGATTGGGCAAAAAACATTCGAGCCATTTTTTGCCCCGACCTTGCCCAAGCTGCAAACTTCAGCTCGCGATCCAACTCAACCTAGCTCGTTCACATCCTTAATTGTAGGGACATGTTATAAGATAATTTCTACATTGACTGAAGATAATAAATAACTAACATGTGAGGATCCATAGATCTCTTCAACACCCAGATCACTAATGGAAGTCTGAGTCGAGCAATGACTTCCTGAAACATCTCCCTAAGTGTTTGAATTGGAATCTTTAATTTTGATGTGATGAATCATCTTTCTTCCTGAATCATCGATACACTAAAGCTACCCACTTGTCTTAACATAGACATTTCATATTCCTTTCCACAGAAAAGCAACAGTTATAAACTACCAATAATTCTACATGTACAATCTTCGTAGACAGCTACACATTTATCACCATCACATCTATTCATTTTAAAAATTGTTAAAAATTAAGTTTTTATATCAACAGTCCGAATTTTGGCAACACACGATTGTCAACCATGTTTGTATAACTAGTTTTATTGATGAATTTTGCTATATCTACATCAATATTTACATAATATAACACATAATGTCACATGACACTCTACCATTTTTCAATTAAGACAATCAAATTTTTCATCCAATTTTTTACCTCCAGATCATATTACATAATTTAGTACGTATATTTTTAATGTACAAATAGCAAAATCTTTTATTGATAGACTAATGGCCTTTTGAGTCCATGTGTGGGTATACATTATCCATAATATTTCATTTAACATAAACTAGTAGAGTGGATCTTAATTAGATTAGATCCATCCGATTCTAAGAATTCTCGAGAATATCAGATAGTAGGTACACTTGTATGTCTTGGAGCTTCCAGTCTCAAAGGGGACATAAATTCCTCGACTTCACTGATTGGCGATGAATGAAAATTCATCATGTAACATTGAATTTTTTATTTTATTTTTTAAATCTCATTAAATATATGAGAATATTATCACGGTCATCATAGCAAGAAGAATAATAGGAAAAATCTCCATCGATCTTGTTTTTTAGTGTCACCCATAATATAAAAAACATTGATAAAGAGCGATTTTACTATCTGAATTACATGTTCCGCTAGATCGTACAATAAAAGAGCACGTAACATAAATATAAACATTCCTCCACTTGAAATATACATCTTCATCGAGTTTTTTTTTGACACTAATCATAACATAGTCGTCAGTTGTCGACTTGTTGGTAAGCTGAGAGCTTCAAGTATGCTAACTCTATGAGCAAGTGTATTTTACAATGTGTTAATTTCACAAACGGTCTCTGAACTTACTTAAAAATCACAAAACGATCGCTGAAATTTAAAACTTGTAGAAACGGTCACTGAAGTTTCATGCACTTTCACAAACGGTCATTGAAGTTTTAATTTTTTTCACAAACGGTCACTGAATGACCGTTATGATTTTAATTCAAATTTAAAGGATCAAAACACGTGGACATAAAAGTTTGAACACCTCAAGTGCAAATTTCTTTTTAACAAGAATACACTATATTTTATATGAACTAAAATAAATAAAAGTGCATTAAAAGCTAGGAAATCTATGCACGATCAATATGGTCTTGTATGTATATAGGCGGTATGAGAACTAAAATATTACTTTTACAATTTCCATCTAATTTACTTTAAAAGTGGCATTTAATAACAAGAAATTTGCACTTGAAGTGGCCAAGCTTCTATATCCACGTGTTTTGGTCCTTTAAGTTTGAATTAAAATCATAACGATCTTTCAGTGATCATTTGTGAAATAAATTAAAACTTCAGTGATCATTTCTACAAGTTTAGTAATCGTTTTATAATTTTTAGGTAAGTTCAGTGACCGTTTGTGAAATTAACCTATTTTACAATTGTAAAAGTTTCTTGGGAAATAAAAAGGAGAGAGAAAAAAAAACAAGGGCAAAAGGAAAAGTGTGAAAAAATGGGGTAAACAAAAACGAAGTTGGTACTTGGTAGGGCCCAGCATAAAAGATTTACTCAAAAGATAAACGAGGGATGACTCATCATTTTAATGTCCCCACGTGGAAAGCAAAAGCAGTGGATCCCCATTTTCTTTTTTTTTACGGACTTCGACTAAAATAGTAAGAGGAGATAATATTTATGGTTTTAATTGTCCTTAATATAACTAATAGAAAATGCCTTGATCTTTGCATCTATAAATATTATTCTGAAAATTCAGGAATCCAAATTATTTTAATCAATTTTTAATATTTTTTTTCCCATCAGAGATCCTTACACAAGTTAGATTTGATCTCATGCAAACCATTCTAGTTTATTTTTTATTATTTTCATTATACATTTGTGAAAAATACAAGGGTCTATTTTAGTGTAATTTACTTAACAAATATTTTCCGCATTTGAGATAAATTAATTAAAAAAATTGAGTATAAAATTTCAAACAATGGTACTTTAATTCTGAATTAATCCATAAATTAAATTTTTAGTAGCTTAAAATCAGATTTGATAAACGTTGATGAAATATGTGATTGAAAAATTAATAAAAATTGTCAATTTCATGAAATATGTGGTTAAAATTAATTTTTGACTTTGTCTTCAATTTTTATCGACTTTTTAACCTACACCAAACAGAAGCTTTATGTTTAACTTTTAACGCGCTAAATTTAGATTGTTCTAGATTTTAAGAACTTGATATGTATATATGTATGTATGTATGTATATTTCATACATTTTTGTAATATGTTCCATATGTCGTATAAGATTGAATGTGACAATCGATAAATTATCATAATAATATCACGAATATTATTTTGTCCAACTTATTGACATACCATTTAAAAGTAGTTTACAATTCTTTAGATGCAAACCCTACTTTTTTATTTAAATAGACAAATCAAATAAAAAGGATATGAAATGGGACACACCCATGTGTAAGCAACCTTTTTAATAATGCACTCTCTCCATAATATTCCATGCACTAAGTAACTAAAGGGTTCCCTCAAGATCTGGTCCTGGTCGGCGACACGTGTCAGTTCCTCAGACGTCAGTTTCTTTAAATATGGACATTGACCCTACCACACTTCCACCGGCCACTGTATAGATTTTGCTGGATAGCATTAAATAGAGAGAGAATCCTATATTATGCATCCAAAGCAAATTTAAAAGGCCTTTTTTAGGCTTAAAGTCTTCAGTTAGTAGGAGAAATTTTGATTACACGCGCCACATGCATCTTAAACACTAAGTAAAGGGGTTTTTTTTTTTAATTCATTTCTTTATCTACCATCAAAACTCAAATGTATTGTACTTTGGTAAATGCATCAAGAGAGATTTTACAATAGGGATAAAGGGTTCTTGAAATATAACCAATCTTGAAATTATTCATATCTTTTTTGGCCTAATTAGCGTTTAGATTGAATCAACTCGAGTCGAGGTCGTTTCGAATAGAATTTCAAAAGAAAAAAATGTAATTGTAGTAAGTAACTAATAAAAAAAGATCCTACTTTAAAGATGATGTTGGATTTCTCTAGAAGGTAAGGTCAGTTTAAGATCATGAGATTATTTTCTATTTTATAGTACCTACTCTAAAATAATAAAGTTTATTACAAAATAAGCCATTTTTTTTCTAAAGAATTTGTTTAAGGACTAAGTTCTAGATATAAAATAGAGAATTTTCCAAATACCCTCGTGAGATTTCTTCCCTTCCCATCCCATCCCATCTCATCTCCTCCCCATCCTTTCCTCGTGTCTATTTTCTAGTAGCGTTCTAATATTGTTAGGGATCTCACTATACGAAAAGGAGAGTGAACGGTAATAGAGATTATGAAAAAGGAGAAAGGAAAGGCTATAGGACGTGGTACAGAAAGAGGTGAAATGGGATAATAATTGGAAACGAATACTAATAAAAGTATATATAAACTTTACATTGGAGAACTTTTAAAATAAGAAAACTATACATGAAGGTTGAATAAAATATCTAAATTATTCGAGCTACTTTATGAATAATCGAGGGAGCAAATTAATAATTTACGTGCTTACAAGAAACAGTAATAGCGAGTGGTGCTTCACTTTCCATGCATAGAAAAATCTCGAAGTACGCGCAAACCCATGGCCCTCATGCCTCATTATAAAAACCCTATTCAGGACTCACCACACAATAGTCTACACAATCATTCATCTTCCCTAAACCTCTGATACAGTCAAACCTTGTAAAAAAAAAAATGTCTAACACTTACAATTCTCAGCCTCCTATGCCTGTACACTTATGTTTCTTCCTCATTATCCTCTTCATGTTTGTAGGGTTCACATGGTACATAAACTATGAGTCTATTTTCGAGGGCTTGTTCGATCAGATCAAACTGGTTCTCATGGTGTCACCATTAATACTTTTAATGGTCGTGCACTTGCTTTCAAGCTTGGAAAGGTCACTCTTTTTCATTCCGTTGCCGGAACAAGACGCGATTCATCGGGCTGGTTCGACTCCGTGGGGTGTTGGGTTGCTGCTTGTGCTTCTTCTCTTTATGATTTCTTACCAGTCTGATTTCCGCGAACGTTGGTTTCCTCTGTTAAGCAGATGAATAATTTGTGTAAGGTTTTAGGATTTGAGGCTGTTTCATAATTGTTTGGTCCTGCAACACCATGTAGCACAGCTTTTTTATGGAGTTGAAGTCTTAGATTTTAGTATTGTACTTCTTTGTATGTATATGTATTGTATCAAGTTTCTAATATAATGTTTCGTAAATTTTAAGAAATTTTATTAGAATTCTCTTTTCTTGTTTTCTTATTTTAAGATTTGGTTTCCATCTTAAAATATACTCTCTCTGTCCCAAAAAGATAGTCATATGGTTATTTTCACACAGATTAAGAAATGATAGTTAGTATAGTTAGAGTATTATATTTTACTATATTTTTCCATCTATACCCTTTATCCCTTATCTAGGTAGTTGGTGTTTATTATACCAAGAAGTATTAAATAAGGGTATATGTGGAAATGAAAAATTTAATACATATTTAAAATGGAAACAAGACTATCTTTTTGGGACGGACAATTCAAGGAAATTAAATTAGTGGCTTAAGAAGGAAAACCAATTTCATGGANAAATTTAATACATGTTTAAAATGGAAATATGACTATCTTTTTGGGACGGACAAAAATAGTATACAGGACTATCTTTTTGGGACGGAGGGAGTATCGTTTAAGCAAATCAATCTTAAAATTCGTATACTTTTTTTAAAAAAAATTTTAATCGGATCGAATTGGTCATTTGAATTTAATTGACTCTAATATCATATGAAAACTTGTGATTACATCTTAAAATGTCAAATTTATTACGATGAGTAATTCAAGCTTTTATATGTTGGTTTATATTATCATGCTTATTCGATATGGGATGTGTACTTAAGAGCTTATAATAAGGCTTAACTACTTCTAAACGTGATCTAGACATACTCTAAACAGTAAGGGTTTGTTTGATTGCAAGAATATAATCTAGGTGAAAAAAATGAATTTTAGAGAATTGAATTGTCTAAAACTTGTTTTACTAAGAATTGTCAATTAACTGGTATAATTTTTCACCTGAAAAATATTGAAATTTTGGATCTTTTGGTGTTCATTTGACTTTGTTTTCCATATAAATTGTCCGGTAAAGGAATAGAATTTGTTACCATTGGGAATAGAATTTGTTTCAATTGTCAAAAAAAGAAAAAAAAGTCTAGAAAACCATTTTCCCACCAAAGTGGTGGGAAAACCAATTCAAGGAAATTAAATTAGTGGCTTAAGAAGGAAAACCAATTTCATGGAATTTTTTTACCAATCAAACATGCAATAACGTGAAAAATGAAATATAATTTTCAACTTCCATGAAAAATAAAACATATCAAGGCCTAAGAATAAGGAAAACAAACACACTAGTCCATTAACCCTTCACGGTAGGTAGTATTTTTGGATTTCTTAACTTTTCTAATTGAAAGTGTGTTTGATTATTGGCGAACCGAAAGGTGGCATCTAAAGCATTCAAGTCGGGTAAACCATGATTACCCATTCGTAAAATCAAATCAACTGGAGATTTACCTTATCACTGTGCAGGAATATTGTAGATTGTAATTATCTGAACCATTAGAGAGCACTTGAGCATACATCAGCAACCATTTCGAGATTTACCTTATCACTGTGCAGGAATATTGTAGATTGTAATTACCTTTTCCCTAAATATAGTTCTATTTCTACTTCTATCTAGTCCAGTTGCGCGTTATTTTATCGTATTTAGCTGTATATTGTGCTCAAGGAAGGCCAACGAAAGAGAACACGACATTTTTCTTTGGACTACTTTTACTTTTCTAAGTGAAAGTGAGTTTGATTATTGGTGAACCGAAAGGTGGCATCTAAAGCATTCAAGTCGGGTAAATTATGATTACCCATTGGTAAAATCAAATCTACAAGAGATGCAAGAATATCGTAGACTATGTGGAAATGCATCGTAATTATCTTAACCATTAGAGAGCACTTGCTCTAAACAGCGTAAAACGTAACTTGACGTGGAGATTACGAATCTAAGCGTAAAAAAGAGGATTCTTTATTTTTTATATTATTTTAAATTTTTAATCATTCTAAAAATTATTTAATAATTAAATAATACATACAAACATCTAAAAATAAAAAATACTATATTTACTTAATAATCCCTACAATTAGTCAATCATACAATTTTCAAAATGCAAAAGCTAGCTAAAGTAATTTAAAAACTTGAAATAAAAGTCAATAAAAGGTTTTTTAAAAAAAGAAAAACAAATAAAAATAAAAAAGCACGCCTAATCTCGCATTAAGCGGTCAACTGGCAGTTGATCGCTTAATTTTGTGCTCACAATCAAGGTATAGCATTTCGTCTAGATGCACTTTTTAAAGCACTATACTTGAGCATGAGAGAAATATTTCAGCGACCATTTCAAAATTCTGAAACAAAACGGGTACACACTATTAACAAAGGAGGCGATATTACTTGTGTTAGATGGTGGGCCTTGTGGGTCGGGTCAAGTTTCTGAGCTAAATCAGTACTTAGAGATGGCATAATTATAATTCTATTCCTAGATTTTCCAGTCCAGTTGGACGTTATTTAATTGTATTTAGCCCCTGTTTGTTCCACACTATTTTTTTCATTCTCATTTGTCTACTCATTTTCAACCACAGATTTTTCAATAAAATAATATTTTCCATCACATCAATAACTTTTCCTTCTTTTTCAACCACATATTTCTCATTACATCACTTCAAAAAAATACATTCTGTCATTTTAATGTGCACCAAACACACTCTTAACTGTATATTGTTCTCAAAGAATGCCCACGCGAGAGAAAGTGAAGACGAATGCGGCAACCAAGCACAAGATACAATGATCATGCGATGGAGTATGACGCTTGATTGCAGGGTCAAATTGACCCGAGAAATGAACTAGGACTCAACGATGAACTGATTCGACAATATGCTTGGTTGTTATTGTTGTCAAGTTGTGTGCCTTTCATTTACTATGTTCTAATTGTAAGGATTTTAATTTAACATGTGGGCTTGTATGTGAAATATTGTACATTAAATTAAGGGATGCTTACAAAAATACCCTTAAAATTAAGGTTGTTTTGAAAAATCATATGAAA
>CAIGRO010060486.1:4606-16582 GCA_903798355.1 Fraxinus baroniana
AAAAAAACCCCCCCCCCCCCCCCCCCCCCCCCCGGAGCAGCATTTAAGCTCATTGTCATTCTATAATATTATTGCCAATTGCTAAAGGGATACTAAAATCTAAACATATAATGAGAAAGTAAAACCCATTAATGTTGAGCAAATATTGAACTTTGTTGAAGACAATATTTAAATGAATAGAAGTTACCCTCTCCGATAACAGCTTAAGATTTCAAAAGATAT
This sequence comes from Fraxinus baroniana, assembly GCA_903798355.1. Taxonomy (NCBI): domain Eukaryota; kingdom Viridiplantae; phylum Streptophyta; class Magnoliopsida; order Lamiales; family Oleaceae; genus Fraxinus; species Fraxinus baroniana. Next base: position 4,829 of record CAIGRO010060486.1, read on the forward strand.
GGACAAAGTGGTATCAAAATCAGGCTTAAAGACCCAAGTCTTAGTCTCACAGTCACCCATTTTTATAAAATTTTGCACATGTGAGACCTTAGATCAAAAAATGAATCCAGTTTGCACGTGAAGAAGAGCGTTGAGGATAAAATTCAAATGATTTCTCTGGCTTCTCCCTACAGTTTAGGCAATTCCATTGCAATGCTGTACATCATATTCCAAATCTTGGACCTTTATTACGGCACCTTAACTAGTACTACTGTAAAGTACCTTGAGATAGGCATAGAGAGTGGGGCAAGCAATGCAAGCAACGGAAGGGGACTCCACGTTTCCGCATAGAATAATTACTTCTCGAGCAATTGTCTCGGCGGTGTCGCGGTCATACCAGAACTGGCTGAGTCGCCAGTCCTCCGCCACCAGTGCCACCTCCTCCTCCTGAGGAGCTTCCGCCACCGAGCGGTTCTGTTCAGCCAGGAACTCCTTGAGTGCTTCCAGTGCTTGAGAGCTGAGCATCGGCGTATCATCGCCGTCATCATCAATTACGGTGTCATTTCGGGGCGTCTCCTCCCTCGACAGCTCCATTTTCTACCACCTTATTACGGCGATTTACAGTGGTTTATTGAGGGTTTTCTCCCAACTTTTCTGCCGCCACGAGTCCAGTGAAGAATTTAAGAGCATAATTTGGTTATGCTTTTACTTATTTAAATAAATAAGTATTTAAAAATAATTTTTAAATCAGTGAAACTTGAAGGGGTAAGGTTTTCAAGTTTTGTTATTATTATCAATTTTTTTTTTAACTAGTGTGTTATTATAAAATGTTTTATAAGTGTCGTAAAGTAATATTTTAATATGTATGAATGTTAATTAATTTAAAATTAATACTGGTGGATATATGCATAATCATTTATTTAATTTCTAAAATTGGATGTTAATTAGCATTTATTGACGTGAATAATGAAATGTATTTTTGAATGTGAAATTCTAATTAACTTATAACTATAATTAATAATACTGGAATTCCTAAATAAAGTTAAATATTAATTAAATAAATGTAAAGGTTAATTAATTGAGAATTAATAATAAGATATACATACATTAATATGAAAGCAAGCAAGTGAAATGAATCAGTCAAATGTACATGTACGTTGATGATGGTAACTAAATGAGTAAATAAATTAAATACATTTTGAAAAATGAAAAGTAAGTTATTGTTGAAATAATTGAATTATAGTAGGGATAGAATGGTTTAAAAAATTATTCGTGTTGATTACAATTAATAGTAACAAGAGTTATAAAAGAAAGCCCCCACGGGCATGGCGCAGTGGTAAAGAAGGATGATTCTCTACGGAGCATCGAATGTTCAAATCCCCGCAACAGCTGGAAGGCAACATTTACATTGAAAAACAGAAGTCCACAGTGAGGAGAACTTTCGAATGTCCTGTCCAAGTGTATATAAGCTGTGATCGATAAAGACATAGCATACCCGGCCTTACAAAATCAAAAGACGTACAAACGATAAGATAAAGACCCGAAGCTAAAGACTTCAAATGAATCAAAGCATTAGAGGATACAATGCAAACATAACTTTGTATACATGCTATCGAAATATGATCTTCAAAAAAAACTTCCTAGTCCTCGCCGGTCATACGTTGTAAACAATGCTAGCAAGTACAATTTTCCTGGCTTTGCTTTGCCAAGTAGTACCTCGAGCTTCCTTGTTAATCCACTTCAATGCTCTAGACAGCATCATCATCGATCTCTTAATCCCCAACCAAACTCTAATCTGACCCCAAGTGGCCGAAATAAATGAACACTGAAAGAATAAGTGCTGATTCGTTTCGGTGTGTCTCCACAAAAAACACAAGTTCTGTACTTCTGTTAATATTTAAGTGCAGCAGCCTGGCCCTTGTAAGAAGCTTTGCTTGTGCACCCAACCACAAAATAAAAGAATGATTTGGAGTGATGATGGAGCTCCAAACCTCCACTGCCCTGACTTTTTTCACCCCTTTCGGCCTGAATAACTCATAGGCTCCACGGCCTTTTTGGATCCCCAAAAGATGTTCCAGTTAAGTCTAATGACCTTTGAAGAACCGTGGTTGAAATGGGGAAAATGGACGGCCAAAATATTCAACACCCTGAAGAAGTTTGGCCCTCCCCGCATAGGACAAAGGTGCCTTCCACCATGCACAAATATAGGCTGAGATTTTGTTGATAAACTAGTTATAAGAGCTGACTTTCAATGTCTCAGCTGCAAGTGGAATATCCAAGTAACGAAACGGCATAGATCCCTTGGGAATATTAGTTAGTGCATAGATATCCTCTAACTCTTGACCATGAACTCCCACCGTATACAAGTTAGACTCGTTAACATTCATTCTTAGTCCCAACAAATCTCTAAAGTTTGAAAAACAATTCATCAAGATACCAACCGAAATTGCGTCTCCTCTAGCAATAAGTATCAAATCATCCGCAAATGCCAAGTGGGTAAACTTCAGATGGCCACATTAGAATGGAAATTGAAACATTCTAGAAAAATATTCGAGACATAAAACAAACAAAAATGGTGATAGAGAATCCCCTTGACGAAGTCCCTTTCTTCCTGAAGGAGTAGCAATGCATTCCATCACCCACTCTATGAATTTTGTTGGAATCTTCAACTAATCTTTTTTCAAGGGATAATTGAGCATTTGAAAGACCATTAATGACAGATAGCTCAACATCACTACCTGTGTTCTGTCTCCTATAGTTTACTTCTTTTTAATGAATCGCCAATTGCAGATCAACACAGTTTTAGTTCTCATAAACACACCCCAAACAATAAATCCAGAAAAATGCAATTGCAAATGAACTACCTAGACAAGGGGATACATTGACCAACACCCAATAATGTCAATAACTAAATTGAAAAAGATAATATGGCCCATCTGGTTTCAAGGCTCGCCACGACCACGTCTGTCACGGTACTAGCTGCTTAAAAATGCTTATGATTAATTCCAGGTTTGGCTGAAGCCTGAAGCTGCGAGGCTGTCACGGTACAATGGTCATTGCGTTGAGTAAGGGTATTAGACAGATACATAATTTAGCACTCGAATTCTCCGCCATTCACTTGCTTTATAGGGGCATTTAAGCATCTTTGAAACCCTAATTCTCAATTTCTTTGCAGCAAAACTGTATCGATTTTCGAACAGCCAAAAGCCCAAAACATAGAGGCATAGAAAACTCCATAGATAAAACCTAGAAACCTCAAATAAGCAAGAGGGCATTTACTTAAAAAATAAATAAATAATATATATATATATATATAATAATCTTTAGATTTTACTTTAAAAAGCAAAAAACTGAAGCAAACAAATTATAATTTCGTTAAGACCTCCAAATAACAGCACAAATCCTACATGTAAAATCATATTCATTGCTTTACACTCAACTATCACTATTAGCGGCACTTAGACCAGTAGACCAGTCGTCATCTGAATTTTCCGGGCTTAGCGGGATTGAATTCGGGCAAGTCCTTCGATTATGCCCATAATGCTTGCATCTAGAACATGTGACCGAATTAGTTTCCTCTCCTTCGAAAACAGTCTTTCGGCTTCTTGACATATCAGAACGTCGTCTCCACAATGGTGGTAAAACAACTCTATTTTTGACCTCTTCTGGAACAACCCAACTGCACTCGCTTCCTAGAGGATGAATTGTTGCTGCATACGATGCAAATAACGATTCCTTCGTGTAATAACTAGAGCAGTAGTTGTATGCACTTAGTTTGCACGTATTTATCACAGCCAAAGCATGTGGACATGGTATTTGATCAACTTGGAACTCTCTACAAGTACAAGTCTTCGATTGCAAATTTATGACAAATGAATGCATTTTTGGATCCACAACACGAAACACATTGCCATCCGTAGGGTGTACCTGTTAAATAGAATTTGTCATGCATGTATAGAATTACCAGGTCATAACCAGTACTGCCAACAACTATAGTATAAAGGAAAATATATCTTACGTCCATTGATAACGACAATGTGTTCTGCTGCCTCAACCGATCCTCTGCCGCAGTTGCAAGAGCTGTGAATGTGGATTTAGCTGCACTACGCCGTTCAAAAAACCATTTCTGCACCATTGACCTCAACCACTCGATCAAACACGTGATTGGCATATCCCTTGCTTGCACCTCAACTGGATTTATTGATTCAACTATATCGGTTGTCATTATTGAATACCGACGGCCACTAAAAAAAGCTCGAGCCCATTTTTCATACCCTACTTCTTGAAGGTATCTACGGATAAATGGGTCCATAATATCAAGGTTGGTCATGTGAGACTCAAATGCCTCCACAAGATATGCTCTGGAAGCATTGTAAAAGGAAGTAGACTGATCTTTGCCTATACCACCAAACTTTAGTTGCATATTGTTTAACAGATGATTTGTGCATACGCCATGATCAGCATTTGGATAAACTTTTTCAAGGGCTCTACTGATACTTGTATCCATGTTTGAAATTACAGTCAACTCTTCACGATCTCCAATGGCATCCTTCAACTTGATAAAAAACCATTCCCAAGCAGCATCATTCTCTGACTCTCCAATCCCGAAAGCTAAAGGAAAAATTTGTTCATTGGCATCCTTAGCACAAGCAGTGAACAACGTCCCACCATACTTGAATTTCAAAAAGCTGCCCTCCACAACTATAACAGGTCGACAATGCTGCCAACCTTGAATGGAAGCAGCCAAGCACATAAAGAGGTACCTGCAGTAATTAACATAAAAGAAAATAAACTAATCATTATCAATATGATCAAATAATGAATATCAATATGACCAAATTTAATAGTGTAGACATACTTGAACCGATTGTTTTCTTCTGTCTCCAAGACAACAAGTGATCCAGGATTCTTGTTATCCAACATGTATAGGTGCTTTGCCAATGAGCTATAAGCTTCCTCATATGAGCCTCGCAAACTTGTCAATGCATGTTCTCTTGCTCGCCAAGCTTTTCTGTAAGGTATTGTCACTCCATAAGTTCGACACATTTCCTGAATAATATCATGAGGTTTGAGATTTGAACTGGAAGGTAATTGGTATTTTCTCTTCAATAATTCCCCTACAACCCAACTAGTAGCTTGGCGATGATCGCCTTGAACAATATTCTGCGAGCATGAGTGAATTTCATCATATCTTTTTATAACAAACATATCACTTTGTTGAAGCTTTGTAGCACGTACTGTCCACTTGCAATTGGAATCCATACAAACCACATGTAGTAATTTCGTTGTAGATCTCTTTACCTTAAATTGAAAGTCCTTGCTGATTGCAAGCATGCTTAGATGTTTCTTTAATACCTTTTTATTTGAATAAATATTTTTCACTTTCAGTGCAACGGGTGAGAGCTCAGTGATTACATCTCTAACACCGTATTCAAACTCTTCATTTGTTTTATGCCCATCATCGGCATTTGAAGGTTCCGTTTGACATTCAATGAATCTTTCTTCAGTGAAAACTTGTGCATTTGAAAAACCATTTAGAACATTTAGCTCATCTTCAGTGCCCACAATCAGTCTCCTGTCATTCGCTTCTACAGGTGGATCAGGGTTGAACTCATGCGGTGGATACAGAATGTTTGCATCTGATGCATGGTTATTTTCTTCTAAAGATGGTGGCAAAATCTCCTTCATTGGCTCATTCAAAATCTCAAGACAAATCGGGTAGCTATCAATTTGATGATCTTTCTTTTTTAACTTCAAGTAGAATAACACATCACGGTCATGCAATATTTTGATGGGCGAGCTTCCAACTTCAGCTATATACTTCATTCGTATTGTTTGGGACAAAGGCCCCAAACCTAATGCACCAAATAATATCTCCAAAAGCTCAACATATGACGTTCCAAGAGGAACCAATACATCTTTCGTTTCGTTGTCAACATATCTATTATTCTCGTCCCACCTTCCATTATAGTTTACAAAAATACGAACCTCATCCATAACTGTGTTAAAAATAAAATATTTTTTTATCAGAATAAAACTGTTCAAGGTCATTATAATTATTACTATCACAAACTTTACGTCTCATAATTTCACAAATATATTAGCAACCTGTTTTATTGGGCAAAAAGTCGTGTCGTAACAATTTTAGAACTAAAACACATAACCTAACTAGTAAATGTAAAAACAAGCACAAGATTTCACAAGTACTTTTTTTACGGAACCCTATAGATACGACTACTCAGATTGCGTGCCTTTTCTCCTGTCCAGTCATAAAACAACCTTCAACCGCATATCAACTCAGTTTGCATTCCCATAAACACAACTAAAGCAGTTTATATGAAAAACAAGCTGGATTTCAATGCAGCCATCTTTCATATGTCATTCAGCTAACATCTCTAACCATAAATGTGGCTCTAATAAATTATTCACAGCGTAATGCTTAGCCCAGAGTATAAGGATCGACAAAGAGATGCGAGAACTCATATATTAGTATTGACTTCAGGTTTAGATCTCTTGATTGTTCATAGATGTGACTATAATACAATGTTCAGTGTAATTCTTCCCAGAGTATAAGGACCAACAAAGAAATGCAAGAACTTATGTATCTCATCATTTCGCTGTATTTTGAGTTCAGATTTTACCTTGCTAGTAACATTTAAGTGTGAAAAAAAAAAACAAAAACATACCATCAAGTTTGTGCATGAGAAATTGGTAGCTGAATTTAGCGATTGATCAAAAAATTTGGGCAGCTGAATAGAGTTTTACTTTAACAATAGTAACAGCAGGAAAGGAATTGAGGAAAGGGAGATGGATTAGGAAGAGTGAGGCAAAAATAGAAGAGAGGTGGAAAGAATAACTTTTCACATAGAAAAAGACTAAACATAGTAGGAGCAGTACAATGGATGGTTAGTGTTTGCCTTAATTTCCATTGATGATGTAGCGTACTGGGTTGACACTGCATAGTCTCTTAGTCCCTTGTTGCTATTATTCGCTTTGAGTTCCCATCCTTACCAAAAAAATGTTCAAAGTATCTAACTCCCAAGTTAACCACTTATCCGTTCTTATGTGATAATATATTTTTGTGATGAACAAGTAATTAAGTAAAAAACATAGAAAGTGAGAAGAGGACAACTGCAAGAGTCTTGTAAAAAAAATTAATATGAACAAGAAACTAGAGAAGTTTTTGCTAATATCATGCTAATACTGATGGCGGGATTTATTTAAGCAAGTAGCAGAATTCCTCCTTCATGAGTCAATCTCTGATCAAAACTGTATTTTACTTGTTAGCTATGTTTACAAACTCCTCCATCAACAGTTAATTATTACCATTTCCTACAGTATCTTTAGGTGGGCATAGTAATAGGTTATAGGTTTTCCAGCTACCTCAAGGAGTGGACAAGAATGAGCTTTGTATTTTTTACTCTCTATGACAAAGTTAATCCAGGAAGAATTATTTGCAGTCAAGAATCTAGAGTAAAATGGAAAGAATTTGCTGATCACAATACTAACCTTTTCAACTCAACACAATTGGCAGGAGATTTAGAAATAAATGCCCTCAAAACTGAATTATGTGGGGGTAGGGGAGAGGGAGGATTGATGTTTGATCAATCAATTCCCAAATGACATGAAACTAGTTATTTTTAAGAGCTCATAGAGATAACGGGGAAACGTGTTTCAGAATCTCACTCTTCCTAAATTGAAAGCAGATTCAAAGTAGTGAAATCTATTGAACAAAAACGTGTATCCAAGAAATATTATCAAGCCTATTGAATTTGTTGAAAAAAAAAAAATCAACAGTTTAAAATTCTAGCATGAACATATGAATGTATGATCTTTTGTTGGGAGATAAACTAGAAATTTGAACAACTCTAAATTTTTCTTTGTCCCAAAACACAATACCTTAGGGAAGTTGCAAAATAGTTGTCAAATATCTCAAAGAAACAACCTAGAAAAGGGGCTTAGACCAACACAAAAAGGCGCACCAAAACCTCATTAGGAAATTGCTAGTTTCCCCACCATTGAAGATTGGCTTGTGAGTCACCAATGTGTGTGTGGATGAATATACATGGTAAACCTATGTTTCGTTATCAATATATGGCAATTTAATAATGAATTGATGAAAATGCTAAAGAAATGGATTAGAGGGTCACATAGCACAATTTTGAGGGGGAGAGGAATTTTAAGTGGTTTACAGTGTATCACCAATCCATGGTCACATTCAACTAAGGATATGTGAGAGAGCTGATATTCTTGATTTCCAATCTAAAGAGTGATAAAAAGAGCATTTTGGCGTGGTCAATGAATTTTGAGGGGGAGAGGAATTTAAGTGGTTTACAGTGTATCACTAATCAATGGTCACATTCAACTAAGGATATGTGAGAGAGCTGATATTCTTGATTTCCAATCTAAAGATTGCTAAAATGAGCATTTTGGTATGGTCAATGAAAACCATCTATTGTTTTTTTCAGCCTATTTAAAACCCCATAATGCCTTGTTTGATCTAAGTTCTAGTTCTTTCGTAAAGCTGCTTTTTTTAGCTCAAACCTCAAAATGCTCAGAACAGCAAATCAACTGTAATAATTAGACATGAAATCAAACTCAATAGGATCCAACGACTAAAGGGCCAATGCAAAACCAGTATTATATAACTAGGCAGTGCAACTCCAATCACTTTATTAACACACAGTACATACAAGTAGGTAGCATGGTCTATAATGACCCTAATCTAAGACTTAAGTTTGCAGGTTCAATCGCCAATTTTGAGCACCCTCCCTTCAAGAGCCGGTTTTAAGCCGAGTTCTACCCAACATCGTCGTTACATGTTCATAACAAGAGCAGTTATTAGAAAACATACCTACTGTTTACAGGTACCAATGATCCTTAAATAATTGAAGAAGCTCTTGAATAGTTTAATGGAAATCCGTGCTCGAGTAAAGCTGCGGGGTTCTCACGGTACAATATTCAGTGCATTGGATAAGGAATTTACACAAATATCAAATAGTCCGGCATTCACTCCTTTCTTTCTGGTAATTTTTAGGGATAGACCCTGAAATATAAAAAAGTAAAGCAAATACTAATTACAAATTTTCCTAAAAAATATAACTCCATAAAAATGCCCAAGATACTATACCAACACATTCGAAATCTGGGGTTGAGAGTTGAAGAGGAGACGACGGAGATGGATTGAAGATTTGAGTTAGATGAGGTTTCTCAAAGAGGAAATCGCCGTTGTTGAGGAGTTGGGGAAGGTTTGGGGTGTTGGGATTTTTCTCTTGGGAGATTTCACCTTACTGATTTGGGATTTCTATTTTGGAAGTGTTTTTCGATTTTGATGTTTTGGAAGTAATCAATAAGGGTAATAATAGTTTCAATTAGTTTTAGAGTATTCAAGGAAGGTTGTTTTAGTTTTGTGTTTTGAATTTATTTTGTATTTTCTATTTTGAGTATTTATTTTGAAATTGTTGGAAACTCGTTCTCTTTGTCATTGTCATTTTAAAAAATTGTTTCTCAAAATATAAAACTTGAAAATGTGTTTACTTTGAAATTTTGAGAATATTTTTTTATAATGTTTTATTAAATAAATCCGATTATTCAATAAATTTTAATAGTTTAATGTTAATTGATTGAAGACAAAAAATAATGAGGTAACATTGCTAAAATTCATGTGTCCAGAACAAAAAAAAATGCACATATTATCTTCATCACATTCTTTATACAAAGATAATAAATTTTTCGAACTATTTGATTTCAGACAAAGAATCTATTTTTCGCTCTTATGTGCAACTTAAACTAAAAAAATGGTAACATAACAAGCTAAAAAAAGTATTTTACAAATAAGTAATGAACATTACAATTAATTCAACGAATTAACAAAATTTATAAACCATCTTTACATGAATAAAAAAAAATTGCAAATCTAATTGACTTGTTGCATCTCTCAAAATTCTTCACTTCTTCATCCTGATATTGAACCTTCTGCACATCACAATAACATCACAATAAGCGTTTCTTCAAAATCAATTTCAGCACATTTACAGCTTCTCAGCAGCACATTCAACACGTCTAAAGTTGTTGCCCAACTTCAACTCAAACTCAGTAAATGCAAAGACCATGGTTGTGACCTCACTTCTTTAACCAATTTACCCAGTCAGCACATCTAAAGCTGAAACCTAAAGGCGTGTGAGTACAAACTCCACTCTACCAGTATTCCAATTGACAAACTCCACCCTACAAAAATTTCCTAGCCATCGACCCTGTTCTAGACAGTTCAATTTATTTTTTTTTTTTCAGGAAACTGTTAGATAGCATTACTTATAGTGAAGCAACAACATACTGGTCGATTTGGAGGGAGTGCAAATCGACGAGGGCATCATCGGAATTCATGAACGACGCCGTGACGTCGTCGTCAAAAAGCAGCATGTGACGCCCAACCACCTCTAGATCCATTCCGCTTTCGAGGAGAGATTGATGAAGAGGAAGCAGAAAGAGGAGGAAGGAGCCAAGATTTCAGTCTACCTTTGTATTTTCTGCTGAAAGAACATAAAATGAAGGAGGAAGTAGAAATGGCGTTTCTCGTGTTTTGGCCATTTTGCGTGTTTTGCGAAGAAAACGTTCAAAACGTGATTTTTCATGTTTTACGTTTTCTTCACATATTTTTTTTGTGTTTTCAAAAATTCGTTTTCGAAAATGGATAAAAGAACGCGTTTTTGGTATTTTGAAAAATCGAAAACAGATAACAGACGGGGGCTAACTTTCCCCATTCAAGCCAGGCGAGAATCCCAAAATCCAACTCCTGCAGCTAAAATTTCATTTCCACCCCACCTCTAGCTTGGGCAATTGCAGGGAGAGAGTTAATTGGATCCTAATGTCTTTATCTTTCAATTTTGTACGATTTGGTCCTAGTTTACTGTTTTCATCCAGATTTAGTCCTCCGTTTTGAATGCAAATAACTTTTGATCCCCAACTCTAAATTGTGATCCATTTCTGCATTGAACACAAACTTTAATTATTTAATGGTATTTTATTTTCCTTGAGGATATTTTCATAGAAAACTTTTCTCACATAAAATAATATTACACGTAAAAAAATCTCTTATTTTTAATTACACAGTTTTCAAAAATTTACTATTCCAAGATATGGTTTCTCCCAAAATCTCAATTTAATGGAGCCCAAATTGGGGCATGTATGAATGTGCACTCTCGAAAGGAAAGCAGATTAAAAACTGTTGAATCAAGATACCATTGTAAGAAATGTAAAGACCAAGCCCTTGTTTGATTTTGATAAAATCAAACATTTAATAAATTTTGTAAAAAAAATTAATGAAATATGTAGTAGAAAAATTAATTAAAATTGTGGATTTCATAAAATGTATGATTGAAAATGAGTTTGGAAAAAGACATAAATTTTAAGAAATAGGACCGTACAAAGTTATATCTCAGTGGTTAATAGTTCGTTCGCTTGGCCTTGAGGTAAAATAAACATGTAAACCGTCTTGAATTGAAGGATTCTCAAGCTATGTTTGAGGCACAGTTTTAGAGAAGTATATTTTGTAATAGTGATTTTTTAAAGAATGTGATTAAAAAATAAGAAAAAAAAAAATTTAAATTTAGATTTAAAATTATTTCATTGAAAGAATGTATGATTGAAAATCAAAATAATGCACTTTAGAGAGCAAAGCTAAACACAGCCTCAGAACCATTTCATAAATTTCTTTGAGCTCAACTAAATCATAGTTTTATGTCTTGCTTTCTGTGGGTATAATCATTATAAACTTTG
>CAIGRO010060487.1:0-15310 GCA_903798355.1 Fraxinus baroniana
ACTTTGGTAATTTGCATCGAAGCATAATTGGATTGATATTAATGAAATAAAGGTTAAGTGAAATCATAAATTCCAACCTCGTTTAAATCTAAATCTTACCACTTTTTAAGTATCGTTGTAATCTTTAAATCTAAATCGTGTCTTTTTAATTTAAAAATCAAGTTTTTCTTTAAATGTGTGTGTCAATTTCGTTAATTTGAATCAATACTCTTGTAATTGAGATAACACTCTTCGTGATATCGGCTCGGACTTAAAAGGTCAATTTTACTACTTGATTGCGACCCGTGCACTTGCGACATATTTTCAGCGAACATTGATCTTTTTTAAAGTTTGACTTTAATACTTGACTTCGATCTTGACCTTCTTCATGAGTCCGATTTGATAGTCTTAATTTTTGATCTTTTAAACTCTCGTCTCGAATGATGACTTGAATGTTTAACTTTCACTTTGATTTTCATTTCAAGTCCAATTTATGATGCGTTGATTTTGACAATGCTTGATTGATTTTAACATTGAATTATCATCACTTAAAATCAATTGTTAGAAATAATATTAATCTGTTTGTTATGATCAAAACATTAAGGATGAAATCAACCATATGTCAACATAATCTCCATTAATCTTCTGCTACGGGGATGTGTCCAGCCGAGTTAACTATGCGGTATATGCTCAAGTCGCCTCTTGATATTGTAAAAGAAAGGGGACACAGACTATGTCTGGCTATTTTTCGGTTTGCTCAGGATAAATAGGAGATGATTGAGCAAGCAAAGTATAGTCTTACGAAGGCTGTCCGATGAATGAAGAAGTATTCTGACTAGAACATGGGAGATGTGGAATTTCAGGTTGGGGATAAAGTGTTGTTGAAATTAACTCCCCAGATTTGGAAAAAGATCAGTAGCAAGACTGTACATCATGGGCTGGTTCAGAAATATGACGGTCCTTTCGAAGTAATCAAACGTGTTGGGAAGGTAGCATATTGATTGAAGCTACCTGATCATTTGAAGGTTCATCATACTTTTCATGTGAGCTATTTGAAGCCCTTAAATGAAAGTTCGGCGGGAGAAGATCGTTTGCAGGTCAAGAGGGCTCCTCCTATGATTAGAAAATAATATGATAAGGAGGTAGCAAAGATTATGGGTCATCAAATAATGAGGGTGAGTAGGAATAATAGAAGAACAATCTACCTTATCTTATGGAAATGTAGCAACGGAGTTGATGCAACCTATGAAAGGGATGTTGATCTGTGACAGTTTGAGGATAAGGTGAAGGAGTATCTTGATTCTCTTCTGACGAGGACGTCGGACTCTTCCAGTGAAGAGGGTTTGTCAGCCCTTTAAAGGTTGACATGCGCAATGGCATGAGCACACCTTGCACTCACGTCGAGATTTTGCGGAGAGGTGTGTTGATGGTGCACACTTTGGATTTCGGAGCAAGGAAAATGTGGGTTTCAATTCGTGGGAATGATGCTTCAGTTTGGTTGTGTCAAAGTATTACAGATTGGCAAGGCATTGGCTGATCCAGCTTGCTGCTAGTAAGCTTTAGTCCACAAATTCGGGTGTCCAAATTGGGCACATGTTTGACACATGTGTTGGGTAGTTTTCGGGGTCCATACAAGTGGAAAGTATGGACAGTTGCTGGGAATGGTTGTGGGAAGCAGTCTCTGGCAGTCCTAAGCTAATTGGGTTGGTTTATCCCCTTGCAGTTAAGGGTGTTAATTGCATACTTATTTTGGTCTACAAATTGAGAAGGCTAGACTGAGGAGACACAATGTGTGTTGTGTTCCTCCGGTATTCCTTCATTTTCTTGTATTATTGTGGAGTAATAATTGAGTTGAGTTTTACTAGAAAATCTGTGTTCCTTTACATTATTGCATTTATTTGTCGTGTGTTTATTGTGTAAATTCGTGGGCTGACTGAGTGGAACCTCAATGCCATCATAGGCGAAAGTTTAGCTAAGTATTTTACCAAGAATTCGTCCTTGTGATAGTAACCGTGTATTTCGATTCTTGAAAAATCCATTTCGTTTTCAAAAAATTTACGCACTCTCAACCGGGCTAAATTTTAACGTTGGCTATTGAAATTTCAGCAAAATTTCCTTTTGATAGGCAAAGGAATTCCTATTTCGCGTTAGTTGGAAAATAAAAATCCACCAAACCCATAAGAATTTGTTTTCCATGAAAACACAGAAAATGCATATTAAAATAGTTGTATCTTGAAATTCGATTTTCATTTCCACGTTGCAATCAAACGGTCAAAGTAGAATTCATTTTTCTCGAATGAGACAATTTCCATAGAAAATGTGGCAATCAAATAGGACCTTTGAGTTACTAAATTTTAATTTTTCTGAATTGCATCACGAGTTAATTGTCTTGATGGTCATTGAACTTATATTTGTATCTTAAATTGCTAAATGAAATTTGAGATATCAAATTTTGGCCACTAAACTTATCCAAACGTTGAACGTTACTCATTAGCATAACATTCGTTTCAAACTTTTGACAAAATTAGTGACGTGATTAACGAGATGCACATGTGGCACCTCGTTACTTCGTTAATGAATTGTTTCGTTTTTGATAGCTCACTAAATTTTGAAGAAAGTCTTTGATTGCTCACTAAACTTTGAAAAACGTTTTCTATAGCTCACCGAACTTCGAGGTGGTCGAATTTGGACCACTAAACTTATAAAAATGACGTCGACATGTTGTTCATTAAAAAATGAGTACTACAAGTGCATGAGTCACGTAAAAGTAATAAAGTAGACAAATGAGTCTAAGTTGTCGATCAAACGAGAAATGATTACTCAATTATACAATAGTTAAATTTAATTTTAACATATTTTTATAAAATTTTATGATATTTTTATCATTCGAAAATTCAAATTATTGTGTATTTCGTTGTTAAAATTAAAGTAAAATAAAATTTGAATTTTGCAAAGAAACATAGAATAAATTTAATTAAATGAATTTTGCAACAAAACAGACAATAAATTTAATTAAAATTTGGATTTTTGAAACAAACATACAATAAATATTATTAAATCGATTTTGGAACGAAATGCACAATAAATTTGAATTTTTCAAATGATGAAAATAGCTTAAAATTCTACAAAAAGATATTTAAATTAAATTTAACTATTGTGTAATTGAGTAATCATTTCTTGTAAAATCGACAACATGGACTCCTTTGTCTACTTTATTACTTTCACGCAATATGTTCACTTGCGGTACACATTTTTTAACAACAAGTCGACATCATTTTTATAAGTTTAGTGGCCAAAATTCGATCACTTCAAAGTGCAGTGAACAATATAAGACGTTTTTCAAAGTTTAGTGAGCAATCGAAAACGTAGCAATTTATTAACGATGTGACGAGACGCGCATATGCATTCCATTAACCACGCTACTAATTCGATCAAAAGTTTGAAATGGATGTTATACTTATGAATAATGTTCAACTTTTGGATAAGTTTAGTGGCCGAAAATTCAACATTTCAAACTTTAATGAGAAATCAAAGACACATACATAAGTTTTGTGACTACTGAAACAATTAACTTATTTACTCGCTAAACTTTAATTTGTTTTCAAATTAGAGTGTGTTTGATTGACTTTATTTTTCATGAGAAATGTCATTCGCCTTCCCCCTTCCCCACAAATTCTTAATGAAAAAGCCCCATTTCGATAAGAAGATATGTGATTTGAAAATGAAGAAAAAAATCTCGATTGACGTATAAAATTATTTTAAGAGGGAATATGTGATTGAAAATTAGTTTAAAAAAATGGGGGCCAAACATAGGATCACTTAATTAACAATTGTGACATGCGAACTTAGTATCGTTCCTCGTTATAAAAGTGTTAATATGAAATAAAAACACAAAAGCTCTTGAGCAAGGTGAATATTCTCCGTCACTTCTACCTTCCACAAAAGCGGCTTGAGCTATATCAATAATGGACTCAAGAGTAGATCCCAACCGAGAGGCAAGTATCTTAATGATCATACCGAAAACATTGCAACAAGCAATAGGTCTATGGTCACCCACTGAAGTAGAATGATTGGCCATTGGGACTAAGGCAATAGCGGTAAGGTTCTCTTGCTTAAGGAGGGATCTTGAAGCAAAAAATTCTTCAATAGCTCTCATAAATTCATCACCAACAATGTTCCAAGATTCTTTAAAGAAACAAGATGAATAACCATCCAGAACCGGCGACTTGTTATCACCAATGCTAAATAATGCATCCTTAATTTCTTGCCTAGAAACATCTCGGATAAGTGATGTAGCACGCTCCTCGGGTAAAGTAGGCCCAAACATTAGATTTTCAGCTATAAAAGGCAGTACAGTGCTGTCTTTCCCAAGCAACTCATTATAAACATGTGTAAATTCATCAGCCACCTCTTTTTGTGAAGAGGTATATATATAAACCATCTCTTTTTAGAACAGCTGCAACGAAGTTTCTTTTGATGTTTCTCTTCACCATAGAGTGGAAGAACTTTGTGCATTTATCACTATTCTTAAGTATGTACTCTTCGCTTGTTGAAAGTAAAAAAGTTCTCTCCGCTTCAAAAAGATTCATAGTTCTTTCCTCAGACGAGCAACCTCATTTTGCAAATGGGAATTAGTAGGATCATCTTGTAAAACCAGCTGGGTTTCTTTTAAAGCTTTAGTGGCAACCTCGGCTCTAGAAGAAATGTGCCCATAATGTTTAACATTAAGCTCTTTGAGTACACCTTTAAGACGTTGCAATTTTTTGCAAAGAGAGAATTGCTTAGTGCCACGCATCTCACGATTCCAAACACTTTGCACAAGTTCATGGAAGTACTCATGCTTAGTCCACATATTAAAGAATCTAAATGGTTTCTTCTTGCTCACATCACATGCAAAAGTGGAAACAATACAAGGTGAACGGTCGGAGAGGCATCCCAAGGGTAGGAATTCCGCAACACAAGAAACACCCATATGCATTCAAACATCATTCACCATTGCTCTGTCAAGTTTACACCAAGTAGAATTGTTGGTCCAAGTATAGAAACACCCAATAGATCTCATATCTGTAAGTCTAGCATTGAGGCTACAATTTACAAAGTCTTTTACCTCATATGGGGTCACATCGGCTCCATTACCTTTCTTATCAAAATGAAGTACATTATTGAAGTCACTATAGTCAACCAAGGCATAGAACAATCCAAACCAAACACCATAATATTGTCCCATAATGGTCTACGACTTGCAAGTGATAGAGCACAAACTTAGCACGTATTTATGGAAAGATTTACTGGCTCTCCTTACCATGATTCTCTTGTAATACTCGCCTTATTTAAATGATTCACTTCCCATTGTATAGCCTAGAATACTGGGATTATATTGTTTGCCTATTGTATAAATACTGATACATAAATCAATGGTCAGTGACTGAATTCTTCCATCAAATTACTTTATGGTATCAGAGCTTCTCTGTCAACTGAACAGAGTCTGATCCTTCTATAATAAAAAAAACCAATCGTATCCTCTGCAATGGAAAAATCCCAGGAGTCCTCTACAACACCAATAATGTCAACAACTGATTCTAAACCGGTGATTGCATCAACCACTGTGAACACCACGGCTCAAAGTAATTCTTTTCCCACCAATGGAAATCTAATATCTCTTAATGCTTCTTCTTAGATTCCATTTAAACTTGCAAAGAATGGTAAAAATTATGCATCTTGGAAGTCCCAATTAACCAATCTCGTCTTTGGTTATGGACTTCTTGGTTTTGCCGATGGATCTCATCCATGTCCATCAAAAAACGACCCTGGATATCTCCTTTGGACTCGTCAAGATCGTCTTGTGCTCCTTGGTATATAGGCCACTATCAATAGCGCAATCTGCGCGACGATAAATAATTGCACCACATCTGCAGATGCCTAGAACAGGTTAGAAACCAGTTACGCTAATCGTTCAAATACCCGTATGCTTTCTATCATGTTCTCTCTTATGACAAACAAGAAGGAAAGGAAAATTGTAGCTGCTTATATGAGCAAGGTTAAAAGCCTTGTCGTTGATCTAGCTCTCATTGGGCATTCTCTAAACGATGTTCAAATCATGTCCTACACTTTAAACGGCTTGGGCGATAAGTTCAAAGAATTGACAGCAGCAATTCGTGTCCGTGATACTCCTATAACCTTTGAAGACCTCTATGATAAATTACTTGATGAAGAATTGGTAAGCAATCATGGAGAGCCGAAGGAAGAAGAAATACAAGTTACTGCACAACTTACTCAAAGGCGATCCAATTTTAGAGGCCGTGGTAATAGAGGAGGCCATCGAGGTAGCTACAATAACAGCACATACCGCCTCGATAGCAACACAGGTGGGTAAAATTCTCTGTCTAACCACCCCCAATTCAATCGGAAGCAATCTAAGCCTTCTTATGGAAGAGGTATAAACTATTCCAATTCTCTATCATACTCCCTTCCATGGAATTCATATCAGCATCAGGGAAATCAATGTCAACCTCGCATTATTTGTCAACTATGTGACAAAACTGGACATAGCGCAAAGACATGTCGCTCTGGTGGACAGCCATATTTCTACACCTCTTAAGCTCAAGCGAATATGGCTGAAGGACTGTCTACCCACGCCAACAACAATTGGGTAATTGATTCGGGTGCCACATATCATGTCACTTCAGACCTGCAGAACCTTTCCTTGCACTCAGACTATGTTGGTAATGAGGATATTGTAGTCGGTAATGGTAAAGGAATCTCTATCTCTCATGTTGGCTCCTCTTCCGTTGTATTGCTTCATTTACATTAGATAATGTTTTGTGTGCACCTATGATTACAAAGAACCTCATATCTATCTCTCAATTTTGCAAACACAATAACACATCTATTGAATTTTTTCCTGGTTACTTTCTTGTGAAGGACTTGAATACGGGGGCATACTTGGCGAAAGGCCAGAGTAAGCACAACTTGTATGAGTGGCCATCCACAATCTCACCTACCAAGCAATCAAATCTCACTCCTTCTGCTTCATTCACCTTCTCCTCTCAGCTATGGCATCAACGGCTTGGTCATCCCTCTCCTTCAATCCAGAAGAAAATACTCGATAGCAATAAAATTCTCTCTTCAGATTCATCTAACAATAGAGTGTGTAACTCTTGTCTATGTAACAAAAGTCATAAACAACCTTTTAAAAATTCTTCTATTAGTTGTGTTAAACCATTTCAAGTTATCTATTTGGATGTTTAGGGCCTTACCCCGGTGACTTCATTTGGAAATTTTCGATATTATGTTATCTTCATTGATTATTTTACTAAGTACACGTGGTTGTATCCTCTAAAACTTAAATCTGACGTCGTTACT
The DNA here is from genome assembly GCA_903798355.1 of Fraxinus baroniana. NCBI lineage: Eukaryota > Viridiplantae > Streptophyta > Magnoliopsida > Lamiales > Oleaceae > Fraxinus > Fraxinus baroniana. The sequence continues at coordinate 7,342 of CAIGRO010060487.1, forward strand.
ATTTTTGAGAAATTTAGAAAACTCATTGAAAATTTCTTTCATACTATACTCAAAATCGTATACACAGATGGTGGTGGTGATTATAAAGCACTCTCTCATATTTTAGCCTAACATGGTATTCAACACCTCACACGTCCACCTTATACACCCGAACATGTTGGATCTGCTGAACGCAAGCATCGCCATATTGTCGAAACTGGTCTCACACTTCTTCACAACGCTGCCATCCCTCTACGTTTTTGGACCTATGCCTTCCAAAGTGCCACTTACCTCATTAATCGCATGTTCACTCCCGTTCTCCGCAATGATACTCCATATCACATGCTCTTTGGTGACAAACCCAAATACACTTCCCTCCGAGTCTTTGGTTGCCTATGCTATCCATGGCTTCGCCCATTCAACACTCATAAACTCGAACCCCGCTCCCGACCATGCGTGTATCTCGGTTTTTCATTGCCTCATCATTCATTTCTTTGTTTTGATACTCATTCCAATAGACTCTTTATCTCTAGGCATATTGTTTTCTTTGAGCACATCTTTCCTTACAAGGCTACATCATCTCCTGATATATGTCTCTCGTACCAAACTTTCTCCAAATTTCTATCTGCCTTTACAGGAAAACATCTAGTTAAGGTCAAGACACCTACTGAAGACTCTCTTGATTCTGTTGTCTGGTCTTTCTCCCCATTCCACTTAATCCACACTCCTACTCGGCCCTCCTCTACTACTTAATCAGTTCCTTCTCTTGTCTCTCCCCAAGCTGCCTCTCAATGCTCTCCATCACAGGTAAATCGCTTACCCGACCCTATTTTCATTGAACACCCTATACCACATCGTGGCCCCACCGGTCCTTCCTCACCCACTACTGATCTCTCTACCACCGTAATCCCCACACCATGTGAGGAAATCCACCAACCTGACCAACCAACTGCCACTAGTCATTCTCACTCACACTCACCGGTCCAACCATCTCGTATGGTCACTCGTGCACAAAATAACATATACAAACCCAAAATCCCATTCTCCCTTCATACGAATACCTCCCCTTCTCCCTCACAAATGGATCCTACATCCTTTCGCCATGCCAATAAGTACTCTCACTGGCGTGACGCCATGAAAGATGAGTTTCTTGCTCTTCAAAAGAACAAAACCTGGTCCCTTGTACCTCCATCCCCCACACAAAATATTATCGGGTGTAAATGGGTCTATAGGACCAAAGAAAACTCAGATGGGACTATAGCTCATTATAAAGCCCGCTTTGTAGCCAAAGGCTTCCATCAACGACCTGGTGTTGACTTCACTGAAACCTTTAGCCCTGTTGTCAAACCAACTACTATTCGCCTTGTTCTTACCATTGCTGTAATCAATGGTTGGGTGTTGAACCAACTGGATATTAATAACGCTTTTTTGCAGAGAACTCTAGATGATTGTGTTTTCATGCAGCAGCCTCAAGGCTTTGTTAACTCTCAATATCCCTCTCATGTTTGTAAACTACATAAAGCTCTCTATGGTCTCCGTCAAGCTCTCTAAGCATGGTATACTGAGCTTTGGTCCTTTCTCCTAGCCTATGGCTTTCTCAACTCCAAGAGTGATGCCTCGCTCTTCATCTATAGATCGGGAACCCACATCATGTATCTACTTGTGTATGTGGATGACATTATCCTCATCGTATATGATTAGTCCGTTCTCCATACATTTACTAGTCAGCTCTCCACTCGATTTTCTCTCAAGAATCTCGGCAAACTCCACTATTTCTTGGGGGTTGAAACCACACGAACTTCCAATATCATGTTCCTATCTTAGAGAAAGTATATTTTGGATCTTCTTCAGCGACACAATATGCATGAGGCAAAGGGATTTAGTACACCATTGTCTCCTTCAGAGACCCTCCAGCTCAATGATGGTTCCCCAAGTTACGATCAGACTCAGTTTCATCAAGTGATTGGCTCACTTCAATATCTGTCTCTTACAAGACCATATATCAGCTATGTCGTTAATAAGCTATCTCAATTCATGCATTACCCAACCTCTACTCATTGGCTTGCTACTAAACGAGTTCTCCGTTATCTTAAGGGTACCTCTCACTATGGTCTCTGCATTTCTGCTCGTTCTCCCCTTGCTCTTCATGCATTTGCAGATGCCGATTGGGCTGGGGACACTAATACCCGACATTCTACATCAGCTTATGTTGTCTTTCTTGGCTCCAACCCCATTAGCTGGAGCTCTAAGAAACAATCCACCGTTGCCCGATCCTCTACAGAAGCCGAACATCGTATCGTTGCTGCTGCCACAGCTGAAGTAAATTGGATCACCAATCTTCTCCATGAACTAACAATCCCAATTCATGCTTCTCCCACAATTTATTGTGACAATGTTGGAGCCACTTATGCTCCAATCCTATCTTCCATTCCCGTATGAAGCACATTGCCATTGACTTCCACTTCGTCCGTGATCAAGTCTCTCGTAAGCTGCTTCGTGTTTCCCATGTTCACACAGCAGACCAACGGGTTGACTCTCTTACTAAACCACTAGCTCGAACATAGTTTCTTCTTCATCGGTCCAAGCTTGGTGTCCTTCCTAGACCCTTGCGCTTGCGGGGGCATGATAGTGCACAAACTTAGCAAGTATTTATGGAAAGATTTACTGGCTCTTCTTACCATGATTCTCTTGTAATACTCACCTTATTTAAATGATTCACTTCCCATTATATAGCCTAGAATACTGGGATTATATTGTTTGCCTATTGTATAAATACTGATACATAAATCAATGGTCAATGACTGAATTCTTCCACTAAATTACTTTAGCAAGTAACAGTACAATGAATGACTTGCAGAGTATTTTCCAAAACGTCCAAGTCTACTTTCAAAGAGTTTCGTAAGACCAAGATACGTCCAACTCGATGAGATGAAAAATTGTTGATTTGCAAAAGGTTGCCAAATTTACTCCGCATGATCCGGTCTAACTTCGACTCCCCCAACTTAGTTTCCAAGATACCTATAACATCAATGTTGTGTTGATTCATAAAGTTTCGAATCCCATTTTGTTTCAGGGAATGGTTCAAACCCCTTATATTCCAAGAACTAATCTTCATGATGATGAAGGAAGGTAGACACCCTTCTTCTTATCCTTAGAGTTTGGTAAATTACGTATCTTATCCACCTTGCACTTAAGTTTCTCATTATTTGGTATTTCCAAATGAGTACTTCTGCCATCGCCAGCCTTTGAAGCCACTCACCATAGATAAGCACTTCCTTATGCCCTTGACATGTGAATGTCAGCGTTAGCTGAAGAAATAATAGCGTTCTGCCCAGATGATGTGTTGCCTTTTTTCGCTTACCAACAACTGGATTGAACTGATTTACCCAAATGTGGATGGAAAATTTTGAAAGAGGAAATTTTGTACCTAATTGTTGAAATGGGAAGTTGAAAATTATGAGCGGGGTTAATTTCCTCAAAAATATTTTATCAATGAAAAATCGAATTGGGCTTTGATTGGTCAAGGTTGTTTACCTATTTAGGCTCCTAGTATGGGACATTTTGCCATCCTCGTATTGTCTCCCAAAATTTTCAATTTTTTATGAAATATTGAGTACCTGTTTGGTTTAGCTAAAAATCCTATTTTTAGTAGGTTTTGATTAAAAAAAAAAACAAAAAAAGGATAAAATATGTGGTTCCAAAATTTGATAAAAATTGTGAATCTCATTAAATGTGATTAAAATTGATAATTGATCTTGACTTAAATTTTATCGACTTCTTAAGCCACGCCAAGCGGAGGCTAAATAAAGTATGTATTTGCCTTTTAATTCTCCTTACTAATCTATTTATCATCAATTTCATAGGGCTAACACAAAAATAAAAATAAAAAATCACATTTCGGTCTTTTTGTCCACGTGAAAGCCTTAATGCTCACCTTTTTACGGGAAGCTTTTCGACTATACAAAAAACAAAGGGCATTATTGGTCATGGTTTGCCCCCAGGGCACATCTCCAAGTGGTAAAAGGGGAGGTGGAAAAACTACAGTTTTGCTTGAGGCCACCGCGTCAAGGGTTCGAACCCTGAATGAATTTGACCCTTGAGTAAGTGCAAGTGTACAAGCAGTCTTCCACCCTGTACCCTTGGAGGCATAACCTGCGATTTACTTCCTTCACCAAAGCTCAGGGCAAGGCAGGTGGGGACCATCAAGGATGCGGTTCACCCTTACCAAAGGGCAAAAACTTCAAACCCAATAAAGACTGTTAACGCTCCAAATCTAAAACTAATTTTAATGCTTGTAATAAAGTTTATTGTCAAAATATTTAAAACAATAAAATAATAAGACATCAATCGCTTTCGATTTCATTCTTACAATGATTTTCAACTAGTTTAACAATATCGTATGATTGTACACAAAATACAAATTCAACTTTGAAATCATTTATCCAACCTTAATAGATTCCCTTATAATATATTTTTGATATTAACATATCGTTATTTACTTTACTTTAATTTTTAAAAATAGTATAATTTAGAACTTGATGTATATTTACTTTATTTTTCGAAAGCGAACTGAATCAAACTATTATTATCCAAAAATCGGGAAGTAACATTTTAAAATATAAATGGTTATTTTCATAAGCGATATACTTTTAGAATTTTGTTGTGAACTTTTTCGAGTTTCCTTAATGATAGGCACACACGGTCAGGTATCCAATATACAGTCTTCTCGTCATCTGATAGTATGTGTCAAAATCCAATAATAGTAAATGCTCATCAAGTAACAATGTCCATGATTTCCTTTCCATATCCTTATTACGATATCGTTTGCGCATTCTTACTATCTCAGTTTATTCGTCTTTTAACTCTTTGGGCCAAAATCTTGTTGTGATATATTGTATGACCTCAAGTATCGATTTGTCCAATAACATGATAACCTTTCAGTGTCTATGGCTTCATCATCATCCACTATGATTCATAAGATCACAATTGTATCTATCGTTACCCTTCGAGACTCATTATTTATAATAAATCTAATTCAGGGTGCTCCTCGTGTTGATTTGAATTCCCATGGCCACCAAGGGACATCCCAACATCATCCATATACTCACGATAGATTGCCAAACATTCTATCATTGGTTACTCTTAATGACCATTGAAAACCTTAAAGTGTTATATATTCGGACACAAAGTATCTAGTACTATACGCTCGTATAACAAATTTATTATTTCAATGTTATTTTGTCATTCCAACATCATATCTACGTGTCCACAATCATCATTTTTCTCTACAAGTTATGAAGTACGTATAGTAGTGATGGCGGGCAATAGTAGCGTGGGTAGTGATGGTCCAATGGTGATGGGGTAACAATAATTGTTAAGAATGATGATGGTGGTGGTGTAACAATTAATGTTACAAATGGTGGGGCAGACGGTGGTGTTAGCATATGTGGTGACGGTGAAAATATGTAACAAAATATGTATTATACATTATGTTACAAGTTATAGGGGGCGAGAACCACAGTGATGCAAATTGGCATGGTAAAATATGTGTAATGGCCGAAGGGAAAACATAATAGGATGGTGATACCCTGTAAATTGAAATATGACTATAACTAATGCAACCTATTAATCAAGAATAAAATTACGTACAATGCAATACGAAAGAAGAAAAATAATAATAAATAAATAAAATGATTAGGAAATTGGGTTGCCTCCCAACAAGCACTGAATTTATAGTCTTTAGCTAAACTGTATAGAGGAAAGGATCATGGTGATTCACGTTGGAGTTTTACAGTCTAACACTTCTTGCAATTTCCAGCTTTACATTCTCTTTTTTCCCTCCAGACTTAGAACACTTTGTTCTCCTTTCGACTAAGGCTTCCTAGAAGTTTAGGCTCGATCTCCCTCGAGTCTTGTTGCACCTCTTCAACAATATACTTCACTCCTCCTTAGGCTTTTTACTAAGCTCTCATGTAATGGATTCTCGATATTGGTGTAAATCTTGAACGTCTCTTTCTTATCATCAGCTCTCAATGTCAGTTTGCCTCTTTCAAAGTCCATGATAGTTCTGGTCGTTGATAGAAATGATCTGCCCATGATAAGTAATATTGTTTTCCATGGCTCCTCTATATCTAGGACAACGAAATCAACTGGGACCATGAATTTGCCCACTTTAATGAGCACATTTTCAACCACTCATCGCGGGGTATTTGATTGATCGGTCCACCAGTTGAAGGGAGACGGAAGTATTCTTCAGTTCTTCCAAACATAAATTCCTATAGACAGAAAAAGGCATTAGGTTTATACTTACTCCTGAGTCGCATAAACAATTAAAATTAGAATCACTTTATATTGAACAAGGGATTTTGAGACCGCCGGATATTATAGTGTAGGAGGTAATTTGTTCTGTAAGATGGCGCTACACTCCTCATTTAACTTGATGGTCTCGAAATCTGTAAACTTTCTCTTTCTTGACAAGATCTCCTTCNTTGAACAAGGGATTTTGAGACCCCCTGGATCTTATAGTTTAGGAGGTAATTTGTTCTATAAGATGGTGCTACACTCCTCATTTAACTTGATGGTCTCGAAATCTGTAAACTTTCTCTTTCTTGACAAGATCTCCTTCAGAAACTTTGCATAGTTTGATATTTGAGATATAGCTTTAATCAGTGGGATATTGACATAAAGCTTCCCAAAGATATCCAAAACTTGCAAACTGTTCTTCCATCTTCCTCTTTTGCAATCTTTGGGGAAATGTGTTAGGAGGCACATAAGGTTTAATAGAAGTGGTTACCTTAACCTTTGGATCCTCCGATGCTCTTTCTTGTTCCTCTTTCCGATCAGACTCTTCCAATTTTTCCTCAACCATGGTAGATACTTTCTCTTATGTAGCAGCTAATCTCTTCACATTATCTCGAGTAGCTGTACCCCATTGCGAGTAGTGATGGCCTCAATCTGCTCTTCGTCCAAAATCTTCACTGCCATTACCTGCTGCTTGGGATTAATCTCAGTGTCACTAGGCAGTGCTCCTNTGTAGCAGCTAATCTCTTCACATTATCTCGAGTAGCTGTACCCCATTGCGAGTAGTGATGGCCTCAATCTGCTCTTTCTCCACAACCATCACTGCCATTATTTGTTGTTTAGGATTTATCTCAGTGTCACTAGGCAGTGTTCCTAGTAGTCTCTCTGAAAGTGCTTTCGCTATTTGTCCCATCAGATTTTTCAAGTTTTTTATGGTTGCTCCCTGAACTTGCAGACTCTTATCCGAACGTTGCATGCATTGAGTAGATATTTCCGCTAACTTCGTCACCAGATCTTCTAACGAAGACTTCTTCTCATTTTGCTGAAAACCTGGTGGTGCAATTTGCTGTAGTGCAATTTGAGCACCTTAGTTGTTGCTCCACTAAAAACCTGGGTGGTTTCTCTAGCTTGGGTAATAGGTGTCAGGATCTGGATTGTATGCCAAATCCTCCACGATTTGGTAGACTTTATTAGCAGTTCTTTTTGCAATAGAACCATCGCATGCAGAGTCCACGTTAGCCCTACTTATTGGATTCAGACCAATGTACTGCACTTGAAGCCATTTCTGTAATCCTTGTTGTGGGTGATCGTTTGAAAAACCGCAAGTGAACGGGGTCGTGATCAAGTATTATAGTAGTGTGTAAAGTGTCTAACTTACGAGAACTACGTGTTTTATCGAGTTAAAGTTAAAAGAACCTTAATCGAATAGCAATAATAATTTATAATAAATCTATGTCTGATTTATATGTACTAGAAATTGAAGTAAAAGTTTATCAAAATTTTGCGTGCATTGTTAAGATGCAGAATCCCCCTTGTTCATCCACTTTTAGTTTAACAATTAAATTGACAATTTGTTATTATGCGAGTTGATCGAAGTTTCAAATTTATTTAAAAGTCTCTCTCAATAACAATTAAATGTATTTCACTCATGTGACCTTCCTATCGCTCGATGAAAAATACGAACATGATA
>CAIGRO010060491.1:0-11363 GCA_903798355.1 Fraxinus baroniana
TTTTTTTTTTATTTTGTCTTTTGTTTCTACCATTCTCCTTTCGTTTAACAAAGTTTCTGCATTGTTAAGCTTCTATCAATAGTTCTATACATCTTCAAAACAATATACACTAATTCCCCCAACAAAAATCTCACAAGATTCAAGGAAAACTCTAAGGATATCTATTTGTGCATTTGTAATCACTTGGACATCACCGTGGAGAAAAAAACTTGAATGCTAAAAAAAGGACTCAAGCATGTAATATCATCATATTTTGCAATGCATACATCATATTTTGTATATTATTTTCATTTTCTAAAAAGCATGTCCTTGAGAATATGACTGCTTAAAGATTCTCATCTAAAAAGTCAGTTGATAAAAGGAGCAATGATTTTGATCATTATCACTATTGTTATGGGTATTAACTGGCCATTTAATAATTTTTTCAACAATGTGATTTCATCGCCGTATAATTTTTATTAACATAATTCAAAAGTTGCTTGACATCCATTAATTTTTTAATGTGTAGATAAGAAATGGCTTCAAATAATCTATGGATAACTTTATCTTCTCTAATTTTTGGGTTCAGAATCAGTATCACTGCAGAATCTTGAAAAGTCGAAAATAGTTCTATAAACAAAGATATAAATGTTTGATCGCGTTTATTTTATTTTTAAATTTAAAAGTTGTTAAAATTATACATTTAAAAATAGTTGTAATATAAAACACTTTCAATTTATAAATAATTCTCTTATTTAGAAGTTCAAGAATTATTCATTTTTGTTAAATGAAGAAACCATGTAAAATATTATTTCAAGGGGGTTTTTACGGTTTGGGTACATTCTTTCTTATTTTTCCGGTTAACATTAATACCATGTTTGATAAGGTAAACTAAAAAAAGAATGTTTTGTTTGATAAGGTCACGTTAAACACTATTTAAAAGAGTTAAGAAAGGATTTTAAAAATTCACAATTGTACTATTCATTCCGCTTAAATTATTTCAGGAAAAAAAAAAAGGGCTAATGAGCCATCATTTTTGAAATTTTTCTTTTTTATTTTTATTTTTTTTGGTGAATGAAGCAACAAAATGAGGTAAAGACATATGGAATATTTGGGCATTAATTAATTACCTATTTGCAGCTGAGAAATGAGGAGACTATCATGAACAACAATTACTGTTTTGGTGGGAACAATAACTGAGAAATCTTTGACTCCGTCCATTGACTTAAGAAGGTTTTCAACAAGAGAAACCTCAGATGAACAACAAAGACCCAACACATCGAAGTAGCTTTTCTGGAACTTTTGCACGACTTTTCCGTCTCTGCCTTCCATTATTGTATTCTAGTAATGAAGAGCCTACCATATAAACAAAAACAAGTCTTCATCTAACATGTCTGTTAGGAACCTCAACAAATTGATCTAACATGTATGCATAAATATATATGTATATACGTATATATATATAACACACGGCCGCGCGCAGATGTATAAAAAAAACAAAGTTACATAAGCATATGTATGTGTGTATTAGAAGCACTAGCAAGAGAGAGCTTACCTTATTGTGCAGGCTCTGATTTGTGGGTAGCAAGAAGACTTCGAAGAGGCCTTTAAATTTTATTGTCAACGATTTCATTCAAAAGTGACGACAATATACAAGTTGGCCGAAACAATATTAATAATTTAAACACAGCTGTTATCAGGTACAGGTACCATATGAAACTTTAAAGAATTCGAAATAATATTAAATTTTTAATCAATTGCAAGCAAAGACTTTGTTAATTATTGCAAATGGCTTAATAAATTAGTGAAATGGGTAGATTTTGAGCTCAAATTTAAGTGGAACCTATATTTCGAAATTAACAGGACCAAGCTCATACAAAGAGGATAAAGTGATGTAGAGAAATATGCATGAAAGCATTCGGATTTCGTATGCAAAAACTACGTACTCAACGGATTAGACAACACATTATATAATATGTACCTAAATGTGAAGTCTGCAAAAGAATTGTGGAAATATTTGGATACCAAGTACAAAATCGAAGATGCCAACATTAAAAAATTCACTAGATCGTTTTTTGGATTATAAAATAGTTGACAACAAGACTGTTATCTACCAAGTTCAAGAACGTCAAATGAAACTCAATGATATCCATGCTGAATGATATCTCTCAATGAATCATTATCCCAAGGAATTCTGAAATTCAAAAAATTTTAAGAAAAAAATGGTCAAGCTCGTATAGCAGAACGTGACAACATATCTAACAAGGTGTAAGACATAAATCTTTATGTGGTCGTTTTTTAATACAATTTAGTAGGAAATACTATGGAATGATGGGTGGATACTGTCGACCTCAACTTTTGTACCTCCAATGTGCCCAACAGATCCCAAGGCCTCCCGTGTCCACTTAAGCGTGATTCCTCCATATTAGGACAAATAGTTAGCCATGACTTCCTCAGGTGGTGGTAGAGTTAACCCATACAATCCGACAGTCAACTCAGTTGAGGTGGAAAGTATTTCAGTATGGAAGATGCTTTAGACGCAAGCCTCCTATATAAAAAATAGGTCGACTGTTGGGATAAATACGTGATAGCAATAAGAGTAAAGTTATAGCTTGAGATTCTAAACTAGCATTACCTTTGGAGTGACACATTGTGTGAGCTTTTGTCGTAGAATATGATGGATACTGATCGTAGGATAAAATGTGGCCTAATCTATGCGGTTGAGGCCTCTTGTTAAATGTATCAATCAATCATGGGTATTTAGTGTTAATACCATCTCGTTACCCAAAAGTTTGACATGAGATTTAGACTTGACCTAATTGGTCGAACAGGGCAGTGTTACTAGTGAATTGTCACATCAATCACTTACTAAAGATTTCATAAAAAATCTCTTGCTGAGCCCCTTATAGCCTCGCCCAGTGTGAGGGTTTGACTTTCCATATGAGGTCAACTCTAGCAAATAGGTTCGGCTTTCCAAAGAGGCTTGCCCTACATTACAGGAATTCGGCCAAACGTCTCTTGGCTAGAATGGTGTAGAGTGTAAGCCCGAGTTTACCTACCATGTAATTGCCACAAATGAGTTTTTGGAGTCTCGTTGGAAGAGGCATAAGAATAGTCCATGAAGTCCATGTATAGATATTCATTTAATGCATGGACTTTTAAGTTGAGATCTATTTGCTATTGACTTAATCTTTATTCTAAGGTATATTGCTAATAAATAGTTTATGTTTCAAAGAAATAGTGTAGCACATCTGTCCTCGAAGTCCATGTATGATTATTCATATAATACATGGACTTTTAAGATAATATACAAATACGTTGATCCATAGTACGCTTTGTGAGTAGAAGCCACAACATCTATGCGAGCTAGGTTGAAGGGGATGCCTTTGCTTAGAGGACAAGCCAATTGATGCAGTTAAAGCATGTATTAAGACTGAAAGTCATTAAGGCATGCTCTTTCTAAGAGGATGAGCATGTTGATGCAGTTGAAGCCTACAGTAAAGTTGAAAGTCATTAAGGTGATACTTTCTCTAAAACAGTTAGCCTGTTGATGCAGTTGAAACTTGTTATAAAGCTGAAATTTATTAGGGCGATACCCTTGCTATGAGGGTGAGCTTGTTGATGCAGTTGAAGCCTTAGACAAAGCTAAAATTCATTAAGGCTCACCCTTGCTAAGAGGGCAAGCTTGTCAATGTAGTTGAAGTGTGTAGTAAAGCTGAAATTCATTAGGGCGAAGCCCTTGCTATGAGGGCGAGCTTGTTGATGTATTGAAGCCTCTGACAATGCTAAAATTCATTGAGGCAATGCCTTTGCTAAGATGGTGAGTCTATTGATACGTTTAAAGCTTTTGATAAAGCTGAAATTCATTAAGGTGATGCCACTGCTAAAAGGGTAAGCATGTTAATGTAGTTGAAGTCTATGATAAGGCTGAAATTCATTAAAGCGATGTCATTGCTAAAAGGGCAAGCCTGTTGATGTAGTTGAAGCTTCTAATAAGGCTGAAATTCATTAAAGCGATGTCTTTTCTTAGAGAGCGAGCCTGCTGATGTAGTTGAAGCTTGTGATAAAGCTAAAATTCATTAAGGTGATGTCCTTGCAAAGAGGGAGAGCCCGTTAATGTAATTGAAGCATGTGATAAAATTGATATTCATTAAGAATAATGTAGTTGAAGTCTATGATAAGGTTGAAATTCATTAAGGTGATGCCCTTGCTAAAAGAGCGAGCCTGTTTAAGTAGTTGAAGCCTGTGATAATGCTAAAATTAATTAAGGCAAATACCCTTACTGAAAGGGCGAGCCTATTGTTGCAGTTAAAGTTTGTGATAAGGCTGAAATTCATTAAAACGATGTCCTTGTTAAGAGAGCGAGCATTTGATGTAGTTAAAGCCTGTATAGGCTCCTTTTAGAAGATGAGAAACAGACTATAAAGAGACATTGATGGGACTCATGCCACATTGATTTGAAAACTTCTCTCCTTTCCAAGATACGGCAGCTAACCAGTTTTCCTTTTTTCATGCTTGTATTGTGTACAAAGTAAATATGATAACAGTCTGTTATAACTGGTAGAGGCGACACGATCCACATGTGCGTGCTAAGTACGATTTGATCTAGTTTGTTTATTCAAGTTTAAACGAGTGCCATTTGGGTTTAATAGTTTAGATGAAGGGTACAAGTTTACATGTCAGATTGAGTAACCCTCATTTAACAACCAATGTTGGTCTTGATTGCCTATAAAAGGAGGTGTTAACAATTTGTTATACTTTTTACACTTTGCTAAAAAACCTTCAAGCTATCTAAAATCCTCCATATGTCTTCACCAGCGTTGATATTTTCTTCGACGAGCAATCACACTTACATATACTAGTTGTTCTGTTTGATACCTGTGTAAGTCACATTCCCTTTTTCTTGAGTTTTTATCTTACATTGGATGGCCTTTTCTTCGAAGCCAGCAACCAAAAGGTTTTCTTCTGGGAAGGTTGATATGTCAATGATATATATTGAGGTGGTCTACCTCCATAAGTCCCTACTGAGAGGATTATAGAGGCAGTGAAAGGTCACTATATTACTTGGATGATGCGGAAAGGCCTAATAGATAATAATGTTAGGTAGAGGGCCTTCTTGTAGCCGACCTTTATCGAACAGAGTGAACTGGTGACTTTTAGAGAGCGTTATAAGACCATTGACACTGTTGAGATGTTTGTTTCGACCCTGAATTAGCAGGCCTATTTTCCTTGGGAGGGGTGTATTGCTTTGAGTAAGACAATCCGCAATGCGGGAATGAGGCTGCCTTTTAACACATTTTTTAGATATATACTTAGATAGTATAATTTGGTCTTTACCCAACTTCTTCCAAATACATAGTACCAATTAGCAGGGGCCTTTCTTCTTTGGAAGGAGATCACTCTTGACGAGGATTTGCCTTCCTATGTATTTCCAAGCCTTTTCCAGCCTCGAGCCTCTAGTGGGGTGCAGATTTTAAGTGGTGGTACAATATTAACCTTGGGGCCCACATTCACCCTACAACTGGGATACTCTGACCTCTACTAAGAATTCGAAGTCGTCCTGGTTCTTGGTGAGGGGCCATTGTCAAATACGAGGTCATTGCAAATAGTAGAGGGCGATGTAATCCTAGAAATAACCGTATCTGCCTAGTATTATGAGTATAGTGAGTCCTTGCTTTTTAGATTATGTGATTGGATAGTTATATTTTTTATTACACTTAGGTTATTTATCATATATTTAATTCCAATTCATTCAATCATTTTTCATACGTGCAAATGATCGAATTAACTTAATGTAGTTATGATCTCTTTCGAGCAACACTAATCTTATTCATATGCCCGAACTTACTATATCTCTATATAAATCCACACACATATGAATGCATTTATCTATAGAAATTCATCATGGATCGCATAGCCTATAATTATATCTCGATCTCTTATAATGTCTATATTAATTATTGCACGAGCTAGAATTATACATTACCTCTCGATCTCAGTATTAACCTTAAATAAATCAATTGTCGCGCAGACAATTGAAGCATTAAACACACAATAATTAATTAACAAGTATCAAACTGGCATGAAAATCTTGGAATCAAACATATGATAAAAATCTTAAGCTACATCATTCATCCTAACAGTGAAGCTACTCATGTGTACCTTCTCCTTTCGTTTGCATGTCGACAATGAATATGTGTGTATCTCCAAAAACCAGCTACCAATTCCCTCTATTTTTCTCCCTTAAGCTACCAACTGCCCCTCTTTATCCGCGCGTGTATATTTTCAATTTTAGCCTCTATCCTAAATTGTACGTGTATGTGTATGTATATATAAACAACAGCCCTTGTATGCGTACAGCCACAATCTGTGTATTTCTTTCCTTAAGCTGCCGCTTTTGTGCTCAACGTGTATCCAATTTTTCCTCTTCAGCTGCCTCATTTGCATGTATATATATAGATCAATTGATGTCCTTGTTTTACCTTTTGAGTGTGTAAACACAGCAGTCGAGCCAATTTTCTCTCTTTTCAGCCCAATGTTCTTTTTGTATATATATTTAATATCAAGTCATCAATTTTTTTTTTATCTAATTAGAAGTCCAAATTGAGGCCCAATTAATTTAATGCTTGCGCCTTGAATAAGTATAGAAACTATACTTATCACACCCCAAACTTGAATCTTTGTTTGTCATCAAACAAAACTAAAACCTAACAAACACACAAACACGCAATGATAATCACCTTATTGGTGGCATGTCGATGAAGCAATGCAAGAGATTTAGCTAGCTAACCTGCCTTTTTATCTTAGTATTGAAATCATAATATTAAATCTAATCACATCTTCAAAATTACAATACAGAAATTAAAATCTACTTTTCCAACGTAAAATCGACGTGTATGAGTGAAGAATTAAGCATAGCATTATGAAGTTATAAGTTTTTTTAATTCTCGACCCTCAATGGTCAAATATATTCTTACATCACTCGTAAGATTCACATACCCTCAAACTTATTCTTTTCGCTCTTTTCAAATGTGCGAACTAAGGTTGTTTTATATTATCCTCAACTCTCTAGTTTAGGTAAATCTCACTAATTGATAGTCAATATGTCAATAAATAAGGATTCTCCATAGTTTGATTGCTTTAATCTCTAGGACTTATCTAGGATAATAATCCCTTATCAAAAGTCAAATTTTCCCGAATAAGTGTCCGGGACATAACAAAAGCATTTTGTGTGTCTTCTGTTTCATACACCTATTTTTTTCTAATTTTCTATATTTTTTCTCAATTGTTTTTCTTTTTTTTTTTTCTTCCTTTATTTGAAGCATTCTCTCTTTCGAGCTTTCTAAATGATCCATATAACAAGTTTTCGGCCAATGACTCCCAAGTCAGATAACCATAAGGCATTAGGTTTTAAAAACTTCTGCAAACTTAGTTTCTAGAGTCATAAAGGCTACAAAGAGAAATTTTCAAATAAAATAATTTTTCATGCCTTGATTAGTGCATTGTCTCTCATTAAACACTGATTTAAGTAAAATGACATCTAACTAGATATTTTCACCCAATTTCATCATCTTGACTTTAGATAATCCACACAAGATTTTTTTTTTTTTTTTTATTTCATACATGAAATCCACATTTATCTCAATATCTTTCCACAATAGTGAAATCACCTAAACTATTCTAAATTTGGTCTAACGATGTAAAGTTTAGTGGTTTTAGGTTTAGTATCTGTGGTTCACTATTTCAACCTATCCAGTATGAAATCAACTCATTCATACACAATACTTCACTGAACTCATGTGCTCAATATATATCAAATTTCACATGAAAAAATAAAAATTAATATAAGCATACAACTTGTTCATAATTCATAGATCAATTTATGATTCAATACATTCTTCATTTCCAGCCAGGGCAACTAACTCACACAAACACCCATAAAGAAAATATTTTTGCGTTTTTTGAAATTTTTCAATTTTTTTTACTAAATCAATAAAAATCACAAAACACATAAAAATGAAAACTCACGTTTTCCAACCCAAAACTTAAACTAGACAGTGCCCTTAATGTCTGAAATCCTAAATCCGCATATAAAGGGGTGGGGAAGGAAGTGAAGAAAAGACTCTACTGATATCGCTTGTAATTCAACGGCTAGCTTTCCTATTACATCCCGTTGGCTTCTTGATCAATATTAGTTTAAATGTTCCATGACATTATGTTCTTAAAAAATCAAATAAAGCATTAAGATCAAATAATTGGAACAAGTGTTACTTAGCTGTAACATCTACTAAACCAACATATCGAAGACCTAAGTGGAAACAGGGTATGGATGATGAGTCTCGAATAAACTTAACATAAACTAAAATATCCTAAAACTCAAGAAAGAATGAAAAAAAAAACCTAAAAAAAAATAATAATAAAGGGATATTCAAGGACCGATGTTGACCGCTGTCAATTTTTTTTTTCTTTTTTTTAATGAATGCTTGAATTAATGATGATCTAAATTTACGATGCATGATTAAAAGAATATATATATATATATATATATATATATAATAAAATAAATTTAAGATCAAGAAAACAAGTTGCCTCTAGTTAAGCGCTCAATTTATTGTCTCAAGCTTGACTGTAGTGGTGATTATTCTGTGGAGCACTTTTCTTTCGAGAATTATCTTTCCCAATACCACTTCAACCTTTGACCGTTAACTTTGAAATTACCCTTTTCTGGATGTTATAGTTCAATTATCCCATAAGGATATACTTTGACCACCGTGAAAGGTCCAGCCCATCAAGATTTTAATTTCCAAGGGAAGAGCCTTAATCGAGAATTACAGAGTAGCACTTTCTCCCCCACCTGAGATTCTTCTCCTTGAATGAATTTGTCATGACATCTCTTTGTTCGTTCCTTGTAGATATGAGCATTTTCATACGCATTGTTCCTGAACTCATTCATCTCATTGAGCTGTAGAAACCTTTTTTCTCTAGCTTGTTGCATATCACACTTTAGTTTCTTCACTGCCTAGTATGCTTTGTGCTCTAACTCCACAGGTAAGTGGCAAGCCTTTTCATATACCAATCGATATGGGGATATCCCAATAGGTGTTTTAAATGCTGTTCTGTATGTCCAAAGAGCGTCATCTAACTTCTTTGTCCAATCTTTTCTTGATGCATTCAATGTTGTTTCTAAGATTCGTTTGATCTCCCGGTTGGAGATTTCCATTTGACTATTTGTGTATGGGTGATAAGTTGTAGCAATACGATGTTTCACTCCATATTTCGATAAAATCGAATCCAACATCCTATTGTAAAAGTGTTTGCTGCCATCACTAATGAGTGCCCTTGGTGTTTCGAATCAATTGAAGATATTTTTCGTCAAAAAACTTATGACCACTTAAGAATCATTGGTAGGTGTAGAAAGAGCTCTACTTCAAGTATGGAGTTCACAGGCATCTCATTTTTTCTAGAGATGTTTTCAATTCTTTAACACCGATCACATGCCTTACCTATGCTATGGGCATCTTTAAAAAGATTTAACCAATAGAAACAAGATTGGAGTACCTTAGCAGCTATTTTCATTCCTTCAAAATGAACTCCATATGTTGACCAGTGACATTGCCTTAAGATTTCAACCATTTCAGCTTCAGGTACACACCTTCTAATGATTTGATTTAGACCACGCCTATATAGATATGGATCTTTCAAAAAGTAATATTTCAAATCTGAAAAGAATTTCTTCCTCTGTTGGTGTGTGGTGTCGGAGGAAAAATGTTGCTTGCGAGATAGTTGAATATATCTGCATACCATGGGATCTCAAGTAGAGCAAGCAACTTTTCATCTGGAAATAATTCGTTGATTTGATCATCCCTTACTGGTTGATCTTCTCCAGTCTGGATAGGTGATTTGTCACTACATTTTCTGTTCCATTCTTATCCCGAATTTCCAAGTCAAACTCTTGTAGGAGTAGTACCCATCGGATAAGTCTAGGCTAAGTTTTTTTTAGCTAGTAAATGTCTAAGGGCTGCATGATCAGTGTAAACTATGACTTTCGAACTAATAAGATATGATCGAAATTTGTCAAATGCAAACACCACTGCCAGTAGCTCTTTTCAGTAGTGGCATAGTTGATTTGAGCATCGTTAAGGGTTCGAATGGTATAGTTGATCACATGAAGTATCTTATTTATTTTCTGACCCAATACTACTCTAACTCCAAAATCACTCACATCACACATAAGTTTGAAAGGTAGATCCCAATCTGGTGCTACAATGAAAGGTGTAGTTATCAACTTCTACTTAAGTATGTTGAATGCTGTCAAACACTCTTCAGTAAACTGAAATCGGACATCTTTCTCAACCATATTACATAATGGTTTAGTAATTTTTGCGAAATCCTTGATAAACCTTCTATAGAATCGCGCATGACCTAGAAAACTTTTGATTTCCTTTACTGGAGTAGGTGGAGGCAGTTTTTTGATTACTTGAGAATTTTTGCCCTGTCAACCTCAATACCTTTACTTGATACTTGATGACCTAATACAATACCCTTCTGAACTATGAAGTGACACTTCTCCCAATTCAGTACAAAATTGCTTTCTTCACGCCTTTGTAGAACTAAGGATAGATTCTTGAGACATGTATCAAATAAAGACCCAACAATCGAGAAGTCATCCATAAATACCTCAATAAATTTTTCAACCATATCTGAGAAGATTTCCATCATAAATCTCTAAAATGTGGCAGGTGCATTACATAAACCAAATGACATTCTCCTGAAAGCAAAGGTTTCGTAAGGACATGTAAATGCTGTATTCTTTTGATCTTCACAAGTAATTGGTATCTGGTTGTATCCCAAGTATCCATCCAGAAAGCAATAATGAGAGTATCCTGGTAGTCTTTCCAGCATCTGGTCATTGAATGGTAGAGGGAAGTGATCTTTTCTCGTAGCATTGTTTAACTTTCGATAATCAATACAAACAGTCTATCATGTTACTGTTCTAGTAGGTATGAGTTCATTGTTCTCACTCTTCACCACTGTGATGCCCTCTTTCTCTGGTGCTACTTGCACTAGACTCACCCACTTACTATCAAAAACATGTTATATAATACCTGTATCCGAAAGTTTAAATACTTTAGCCTGAACCACATCTTTCATATTGGGATTCAATCTTCTTTGATGCTCAAGTAATAGTTTGAAGTCATCTTCCATAAGAATCTTGTGCATGTATAATGATAGACTGATACCCTTTATGTCAGCGATGGACCTTCCAATTGCAGTTTTGTGTTCTCTAAGTACCCTAAGTAATTGCTTTTCCTCATCCTCTATTATAGAGCTTACAATAATGACTGGCAATGTAAAAGCTTTCCCTAGATAGGCATACTTCAAAT
>CAIGRO010060502.1:0-14572 GCA_903798355.1 Fraxinus baroniana
TACGCCATTAACGACGTAGAAAACTAGACCGTGAGCATTTCGAAATGATATTAAGAATGTAATATTTCGATTTCGTTTTATATCCCATAATGACTTCGAAAATTGAAATTAAAACATAGAATATTTAATTGTGAAAAAAAAAAATTTGGAAACAATTGCGGGAGCACTTGCCCCCTAAGCCACCCCTAGGTCCGTCCATGGTTATATGTGATTGTAATACTCCTTTAATTACACATTTATTTCTACCATTGCCATGTCACTAGACATTGGTAACGAATGTTGTCGTCAATAGTGCTGTTGGCAAAAATTGACATTGGTTGTTGTCGATTTTATCCCACAAGTGAATGAATCGTAACAAGAAAATGATTAATACCTTACTTTAATAGCCATTAACTCTGACACATAAGTTATCTTAATTACTAACAAATTTATCTAAATTGCCAACAACCAAAGATTTAGGGAGTAAAATTTAATCATGTTGAAGTATTAAGATTTACGAATCCATCGTTGTGATACATTAATTAATATTGTTCTTGTTAATTCTTGTCTTAGGTTGAAAATCATTAATCCTAAATTAATTGAGAGACCGGTTAACAATTTTTTTTACTTGTACATAAACTTAATTATCTCTAACTAAATTGTGATTATATAATCATTCGTTAAATCGCAAAGATCCATAAATCGTGATTTCACACGACATAATAATATCTCTATCAATTATTAGTCTACATTTATTAAGAGTCCGTCTAGGATAGATTTTAATCTGCCAAAAAATGGATTTTACTACCGTTGAAGACAGCAACGGTCAAAAAATCAACAAAGCTGCTGGCACAACAACAGTCAAATATGGTGGCTAACTGCTGAAATTTTGAGTAGAAGCAATCCCAAGCAGGCTCTAAATGTGTGCTGAAATGACATCTAACGATTTCCTCCAAAAACATGTCAGTTGATAAAAAAAAAAATCCATATTCATCGATCCATCTAACCCCTAACTCACCCAACCTCATCCATTGGTAGGTGGAGGGAGCAACCACTATCGCTACGGTTGATTTAAAAGAGAATTTATCTATTTTCTTTATTTCTTCTAAATTCTTCAAAAATTCTTGTTAGGACGAAAAAGAGTTGATGGGGATGTAAAAAATGGAATTTGTAGAGATGGAGAAAATAAGAGGGCGATGATGTCTGACACTGATGTGGTAGCAGCTCAATCGATGGTGGTTATTGCAAGGCTTATCAACCAAGGTAGAGGAGGTTTAGTAGTCCATAGGTGGGTTAGGGGTTGAGGTTGGTTGGATCAAATAAGATGAATATTTTTTTTTATCAACTATATATTTTTGGATGAAAACTCTTATAGATCATTTCGACATACATTTATTAGATGATAGGACTGCACTGAACATATTTAAAAGTTTTGAAATCTTTGACGAAAATTTTTAACTCTTTTAAATCGGTCGAATTATAGTCAAATGGTGACTTTTGGTCAACTAACGAATTTTGGGAAGGAAGCCAAATATCCTTCCGTGGCATAGTTCTGAAAGATTTGGAGGCTATTTGATATGATTTAAAGGTTTGGATATTATCGTACGGTTTTGAAAATATTTGGTCCTCCTTCAGAAATCTTCCTTCTCCGTAAAGGAAAATGGAAAAATGGGAAAGGGTTTTTTTGAATTAGACTACTTGTTTATCACTTTTGTATATCATGGACGACATTCTATCATGTATAAAAATCGATAATATTGATTTTTTTAAGTGTTGTTAAGATCAATGACAAAAATGTACGTCACATCATGGGGTGTAAAAAAACTAAAAAGGCAATTAACCATAACCTAAATGTAGAAAAATTGGGGGGGGGGGGAGGGGTTCTCATACGGCCCCCTTTCAACGAACTTCGAGACGACAGCGTTTTGGTTGCCATTTCCAAACTTTTCTGCTATTGTACTGTCAACAGCACCCAAAAATGGCGCTTGTGAACCACAGGTATTCCATTTCTTCTTCTTCCTCCTTACCTTCGATATACACTCACCAATTTCCGACCCCATTATTCTTTGTAATTACAAAACAATCCCAAAGAAAACTTACAATTTCACTCTGCTCCCCTACTTCCACTCAATCCTCCCCAATATTCCTCCCATTCCTCCAAAACCCGGGTAAAAAAGAAACCCATAAACCAGAACACAATAATATCGAAGAAATCAATGACCCCATTCTCAAATTCTTCAAGACCCGAACGTCGGAGCAGGGTTCGGAGCCAGACCCGCATCAAGAAGGTAGGATTTCCCTCCAAAAGAACCGGAAAACCTCATGGCACTTAGCTTCCACTTTTGACGAACCTAATTCTGTTGATGAAATGAAATGTTACAATCTTGGCCTTCCCGAGAATGTGAATTCCGGTTTACAGACTCCGTCAGAAGGGGAAGGAGTTGTGGGGGAAATACTGGAAATTGCGAGGAGTTTACCAGAAAACGTGACGTTAGGGGAGGCCTTGGAGGGTTATGATTTTGGAGGGAGAATAAGAGAGGTAGAGTGTGTGGAAGTGTTGAGAATAATGGGCGAGGAGGGTATGGTGATGAATTGTTTGTACTTTTTCGAGTGGATGGGATTGAACGAGCCTTCTTTTGTTTCTCCTCGTGCGTGCTCGGTTATGTTCCCCATTTTAGGGAGGGCAAGGAAGGGGAATGAGTTGTTGGTTGTATTCCGGAACTTGCCCTTTGATCAGAAGAAGCAATTCCGGGATGTTCGTGTTTACAATGCTGCAATATCAGGGCTTTTGTCCTGTGGAAGGTATTGGATTTTGACTTGATTTTACGATGCTTGGATCATATTCTTTAATATAGATGAGTTGTTTTGCTTCTTAATTTCGTTGGTATACAGTCACATATTTTGTATCGGAGGTGGTGCATGTGTGCATTGCCATGTATACTTTAGGTTTGTACATAGTTTGGATTAGGATGCAGAGATGTACAAGAAATACTCAAAATTTAAGTGCGTTGTGTTTTATTCATTTAATTGTCTCTCTGTTCTCTGTTATCAGTTTTTGCGACTGTGAACTTTTAGACTTTTAGTCTTGGTGTTTTTATTTCTTTCTTTAGTTTGAAGTTTTCCCTGCAAAGTTGAAGTTCAAATATGTTAAAACTTAAAAATTATCATCATAATTATGCAATTGAATACAACATATATACAAGTTATGGGGGTGTATATTATCAATTTAGCAACTTACTCTACCTTTTGCTCCATCATATTGAAGTATTTGTCCTCAAAGAATCT
Source organism: Fraxinus baroniana (assembly GCA_903798355.1). Taxonomy (NCBI): domain Eukaryota; kingdom Viridiplantae; phylum Streptophyta; class Magnoliopsida; order Lamiales; family Oleaceae; genus Fraxinus; species Fraxinus baroniana. Next base: position 3,265 of record CAIGRO010060502.1, read on the forward strand.
ATTTACAATTGTAAATGTATTTGTTAGTCTATCAGACTTCATATTTCTTTATTATTGCACCTCTCTGTATTCTGTTAACTTTAATCTAGGTACAGTTGTAGGACACTTGATGCAACTTTCTATCAACATAAATATTTATTCTGTCCTACATTTTTTCCTTAGGTATGATGATGCTTGGAAAGTGTACAACTCATTGGAAACAGATAATATCCGTCCGGATCATGTAACATGTTCTATCATGATTACAATCATGAGGAAGAGTGGCAGTAGTGCCAAAGATGCATGGGAGTTCTTTGAAAAGATGAACAAGAAAGGAAACATGTGGAGTTTAGAAGTTTTGGGTGCTCTAATCAAGACATTTTGTGATGAGGGGCTGAAAAATGAAGCTCTTGTTATTCAATCGGAAATGGAGAAAAGGGGAATATCCTCTAACGTCGTTGTTTATAACACCATTATGGATGCTTATGGTAAATCAAACCAAGTTGAAGAACTGGAAGGTCTTTTCTCCGAGATGAAGACAAAAGGAATAAAACCGACAGCTGCTACTTATAACATTTTGATGGATGCCTATAGTAGAAGAATGCAACCTGAAATTGTTGAGAAACTGCTTCTAGAGATGGAAGCTACTGGGCTGGAGCCAAATGTTAGATCCTATACATGTCTAATAAGTGCCTATGGGAGACAGAAGAAAATGAGTGACATGGCTGCAAATGCATTCTTGAGGATGAAGAAAGTCGGTATAAAACCTTCTTCACATTCTTACACAGCCCTTATTCACGCCTATTCAGTGGATGGCTGGCATGAGAAAGCTGAGATAGCTTTTGAGGGCATGCGAAGGGAGGGAATAAAACCCTCAATTGAAACTTATACTGCTCTACTTGATGCCTTTAGACGTGCTGGTGACACTGAAACGCTAATGAAAATCTGGAAGATGATGATCAGGGATAAAATTGAAGGCACGCGTGTTACTTTCAACATTCTTCTTGATGGATTTGCCAAACAAGGCCATTATGTTGAAGCAAGAGATGTCATATGCGAGTTTGGAAAGCTTGGGTTACAACCAACTGTAATGACATATAATATGCTGATAAATGCCTATGCACGGGGAGGGCAAGAATCAAAGCTACCACAGCTGTTAAATGAGATGGCTGCACTTAATCTAAAACCTGATTCTATTACTTATTCCACTATGATATATGCATATATTCGTGTCCGCGACTTCAAGAGGGCATTCTTTTATCACAAGCAGATGGTGAAAAGTGGCCAAGTTCCCGATGCCAAATCATATCAGAAGCTCAGGGCAATTTTGGATGTCAAAGCAAAGATAAAGAACAGGAAGGATAAGAGTGCTCTAATGGGTATCATTAAAAGCAGCATGGGCTTGTTGAAAGAGAAGAAAAAAGGAAAGAAAGATGAGTTCTGGAAAAATAAAAAGAATCGTTCAAGAGCAGCTGGCAGGACACAGGCTTCACCCTGATGTATCTGTTAACTAAGGTTCTAAGCTCTATGAACATCCGAGGGATTTTTTCCTATGCTGCTGGTATGCTTCGGTGCAACCTATTTTGCCCTTCCGTTAACAGTCTTTTCTTGCTGAGATACTGTGTGCATTACTGTTAAATGGTAAACATAGAAAGCTCTGTTAGTGGAGTAAGCTAGAACCATTTTCATAATGGTGACTGATCATATTACCAGGTAACTATTTTCTGATCTTGATCTTTTTGGAGTTAGTTGCAGTATAGAAGGCAATAGGCTTAGGTCTTAAAACCTACGTAGGCATTATCAGTTAGGAATGTGCATACATGGATGCAAGTTGTGAAACAACAGGTAGATCTGGATGAAGTAATGAAGCAAAATATGCATTGCAGTTGCGAGCGAAGAGGACAGGGTAAAGATTCAAGCTTGATGCAAATATCAAGTTAGCCAGTGGATCTCTGTGGAGGATCCAGTCTCTTTGTTAAATATTGTTGTTACAGTTAATCTAATTGTTTTACGTGGATCCTGTTTAAATTATATACACTGGAAACAGAGTATAAATGGATTGATTTTGATGGACTTGGAAGCCATGATCGGCTACAAGATCATGCTACATATACCGAATTTTTTACCGAATCTTTTACCTACCACTCACAATGGACATGGAGATCACATTATTGGAATTTTTAAATACACGCAAGCCAGCGCATTATGTGAAATAGGGTAATCTATTATGTACAAACCATTATGTACAAATGGATAACCCATGTTTAAAATGTCTTGTATATTTTAGAAGTTCATTTTCTTTTTCTTTAAAAGATTCGATCAACCGATTCATCAACTAGAATGGGTTGCGACCTGTCAACTCGATCCCAGCCTGGACAAATCGACCCCTTAATAAAATCAAACTCTCATAGGAGATTTTCCTCGTACTGCTGATATGAAATATATGAGAGTTTCCTCTTACTGCTGGTATGAAATAGAGAAATGGTGAAATGAAAACTCAGTATGGCTGTGGTAGCAGGTAGGTTCTCAAATAATGAAAATTTATGACAGTTTGATCTTAGGTGGATGGTTTTCACCACTTTGCTAATGAAGAAGCATGTGATTTACATGAAGGGTAAAAAGCGTGAACACTTAAGTTCAGTGGATATCAAAGAGTTGTAAATTTAAAATGTTTGGAACTCATTACGCAAATTTAATACTTCGGAGATTACTGCTGCAATTTTTTTCTAAAATATATTTTCAGGGTTTTGCCAACATCACTAGGGTTTGAACCAAGAATATCTCATCTCGAAATATTAAGAGGGTCTTTCCTATTTTCAACCACACAGTTTTTCCTAAAATAATATTACATATTAATCGAAAATCTTTTTTTTTTTTTTTCTTTTTTCTTTTTTCTTTTTTAACAACTTATTCCAAAAAAAATTATAATACTATTATACCTATTAAAATTTGAAAAAATGGGGGTTAGGTGTATTTAATTGAAACTTTCGAAGACTCTATAAAGTTTAGGTGNTTTTTTCTTTTTTAACAACTTATTCCAAAAAAAATTATAATACTATTATACCTATTAAAATTTGAAAAAATGGGGGTTAGGTGTATTTAATTGAAACTTTCGAAGACTCTATAAAGTTTAGGTGTAGTCAATTGGAACTTCTATTCTTTCTTTATTTTTTGGGTTAAGAACAATTTCTGTTCTTAGAATTAATGTTAATTTCGTGAAAAAAAGGTTATATTCTTAGAAATTGATATAAAAGCTTTTCATTATTTGTGTCAAAATTGAATGACTGGGTTATAACTAGTGACTTTACCCAATAAAATTGTGACCTCTCAGAAATTTTAATTAGGTAGTAAGAATAATTGTAATTTTTCATGTATATAATGAATTTGTAGGATGAAAAGTCTTTTTAAATATTTAAAAATCGTTAACCAAAATCTACAAAAGTACATGGAAGAATTTTTTTAAAATTTTTAACAAATCCATAAAAGTCATTTGAAAGTCCATAAAATCCACAAAAAGTCATCCACTTAAAAAAGTCTATAGAAGTTTTTAAAAGTTTCAATTGAATACACCCCTAAGTTCATGTTTGGTAGAAATTTTTTTAAAACTTAATTTTCCTTTTAACTTATTTACAATTACATAATTTTTCAATAAAATAATTTTGTATGTAGATCAATATTTTTTTCTTATTTTTTAATTACACGTTGTTAAAAAAAATTTTAAAAAATAGTTTTATTAAACAGGTCAAAAAAATCTATATAAAAAAGGCTTTAAGTACTGGGCCTACATTTCGCCCAAATCTATGAGATGGACCGGATTCTGGGCGATCTAACCCTGATTGCCCATGATAATACTCCTACAGAAGGAGTGTGTGTGTCTGGTTGGGAGAGAAGGGAGCAAACATGAAAAGATTTTTCAAGCCAGTGGAGAAAGATGGTTCTTCCAAGAAACCCACAATTTCTGCTCCTTCATCATCAGTAAAAGGAAGTGAAATTACAAATGAAACTTCTGCTGTAGATGAAGAGAAAAATGAAATCACCAAGAAAGACCCTTTAAAATTCTTGACATGGAATGCAAATAGTTTTCTGCTAAGAATCAAGAACGACTGGCCTGAGTTCTCTAAGTTTATAGAGAATTATGATCCTGATGTCATTGCAATACAGGTGCTTTGATCTTCCCCTCCATTTTTACTTCTTTATTCTCTGTCTGCAGTGTAATTTTGAGGCTTGTGCTGGTATTAATAAAATGCTAAAATGTTTGGGCAAATTGGTTTTAATTTTTGAGTTTTTGAACTAATATGCATGTGTTTTATGAAACATGCGAGATGGGTCTTTACGATTAGAATGATACTGTGAGTTAAACGTTTGGCTTTCGGGGTTGATGTAGTAAGATTAATGGAAATGACCTCACTTAGGTTCAGTTTTTGTAAAGCTTCTTTTTATGAAACTGTCTTTTATCTAATAATTTATTGATAAAAAATTTTGCTTCTTCAGTGTGTTATTTTTTTTAAAGTGATATTTCGGTACACAATGAACGGGTGCGGTTGTTGGGTTTAGTGATACGTTTTTGTTTGGATTATATGGGCTTGTTTGGTACAGTGGATAGGACGAAAGGACAGTCGTCATAAAACTCTCACGTCTCTCTTTTTTTAATACTAGTCTATTTTTGTTTAGTCTAGCATACCAAACAAGTAGTATGTCTACTAAGGTAAAGCTCATTTGATATGTAGTTTTAGTATCATGATCGAGACACATAAATAAGGATACTAGCATATCGGTTATACTTATAGAGTGCTTCATGTTTTATTCATACTTTAGTCCATGCAATTGTACTTCTGAATTAAACAAAGAATGGAATTATTATTAGAGGTTTCAAGTCCACTGTTTCGTACAATCTCTGTACAATAGAGGACTTAATTTAAGCTGTTATAGTGCAATGCATTTCATATAAATTGGATGTAGAGTTACATTCTTAAGTTGAATCACTATTTGCTATGTGCTGATTCCTGCATGCTTTTTGATTTTGCAAAAGTACTCGTTGTTGATGGCAGATGGCTACATCTATTGGGTAGATAACTAAAGTAGTAAATACTTCAGACTTGAAATATCATTTTTGTGTATTTGTTGTCTTGGAACTAGTATACAAGTACCTTAGCTTGTATACAAGTATCAGCTATTAAGTATATCAAAGCTTGTTTAGTAGAATAGCTAAGAAGTTGTGCAATTAGTTGAGAAATTGATATTGCAGCAAACTTGTAAAGAAAGCTCTTTATGCAGTTACATATGTTTTCATTTTATCTTGTCTATTTAGGATGGTTTCATTTTACTGTAACGCTAACATCTCTCCATTTTTATATTTCTTGTGAGACATTGCGTTCATTTTACCTTTTCTTTCTTTCGTTCTGATCTTCCTTTCTTCATTTTTAAATTTCTTGAAATACGAGGTTGTACATTCATTTCTGTTTACATGATGATTCTGAATGAGTTAATGTAGAATTGTGAGTAAGAGTTTATCTAACAGAATTGGTGGTAGGAAGTAAGGATGCCTGCAGCTGGTTCCAAGGGTGCACCTAAAAACCCTAGAGAGTTGAAAGATGATACTAAACCTTCACGCGAGGAAAAGCAGGTAATATGTTTCTCTGCACCATATTTTGTCTAGTTATTTGGTAAGCCTTCTAAAATAGTCTCTAAAATTCTCATTTTCAAATTTTCTTTGCTAGTCCTTTCCTGTTTGGTAATGCAATTTGAAGATTGGAGTCCAAGTCAAATTCTTTTACCAAAGAGTTTCGATGCTTCAAATGTCATTACATTGATATCTGCTGATTGAGTTTCCAAGTGATAGATATTTTATTTTGGTAATGCAGATTATAATGCGTGCTTTATCGATTCCACCATTTAAAAATTTTAACGTATGGTGGTCTCTTTCTGATTCAAAATATGCTGGAACTGCATTGCTTATAAAAGAGTGCATCCAACCGAAAAAGGTTTCTTTCTCGCTTGATGAAACAGGTTTGTAGTAGATACAAGAGTCAAAATCTTGCTAATGGATGACCAGTTTTATAAATTTTTGCTGTAATGTTATTAAAAGTGAAATGGTACTATAAATCTTCCTAAGCCATTGCCAATTATCATGGTATTTCTGTTGCAAGAAAAATAATGATTTGTGTTCACATTCTTGTTGGTTAGAAAGATCAAATAAAACAAATACATGAAAAATATTTTGTATGAAGTTAGATGGAATTATCATATCCCGAGAGCAAAGATTACTAAGGATTTAAACATCATTTTGTAGAGAAGATGATCTATGTATTGATGCTTGCATTTTCTACTTTTGTTGGTGTATAGTTGTTTTGAAGCAAGATTAAAGTCATTTTATGATTGTCTTCCTTTTTAGGTTCAAAGCATGAACCTGATGGGCGGGTAATTTTGGCTGAATTTGAATCATTCCGGCTATTAAATACATATGTACCAAACAATGGTTGGAAAGAGGAGGAATCCTCGTTTCCAAGGAGAAGAAAGTGGGATAAGAGGATTCTAGAATTTGTTCTTAGAACTTCTGATAAACCCCTTATTTGGTGTGGCGATCTTAATGTAAGGTACTGTTCCCTCAATAGTGTCAACTTTACCTTCCTATAAGAGTGTATCTCTGTCTCTCTCCTCAGTCCACTTACTGCCAGGTTTCCAACCCTTGACTTCTTTTTCTGTTCTTTTCCTTTTGTTGATTTTGTTTTGAGAGAAGGGATGGATCATTGGTGAATTAGGAGTATGTTCTTGTATTCTTAATGATTGACACTGTTTCACTTTATATTAATTGTAACCATTTTCAGTGAGACAAAATTCTGAATTTAGTAAACTAATCCAGCAGCTTATTTGAGAAGTACTTGTGTCACAACTCACAACTGTTTCACCTTCCAACTTTGCCTAATGAATTGACTTTTGCTGAATTGTTTACAGTGACATCCTCACTTCTTAACGAACCTCTATTACGCGATACATGTTTGAAATTGCACCAAACAGTTTAACAGTTGATGCATGCTGAAACTTTTAGAAGCTTATGGTAAAATCAGCACAGAAAATTGAGACAAGTACTTGGATGAATGTGAAAAACTCAGTTGTGCCCTGGTGGTGTTTAAATCTCTGCAATGTCAAAGAAAATAAGCCCTCCACTCTATGGAATTTAGTTTCAGATATTAGCTTTCGTCAAATCTTATGACATTGGTGGACAAAATGAGCTGGTTTAAATTTTTAACTTAATTATGCCATGCTCATTTGGAATCGTCTTTTACTAGGAAATCAATGGTTATCTGATCACAACAATTTCATCTCTCTCTCTCTCTCTCTCTCTCTCTCTCTTTTAAATCTCACCCCTTACCTCCCCGAGGAGACTCGAACCCAGGTCAATGACTCACGGGGTGAGGCTCTTACTACTTGAGTTAGACGTTGGTCTCTAATTTCTTCTCTCATTTGTTTGTTTACTATAATTTAATATTTAAGTTAATAAACAATTTTAGGTGAAGAGGGATTTGTGAAGCATAATTATCTTGTCTCCTATTTCATTTCTCATTTGTTTGTTATTATAGTTTAGTATTTAAGTTAAGAAACAATTTAAGGGCAAGAAGGATTTTGTAAAGCATAATAATCTTGCAAATATAAAGTTAGTTTGCCATTCCCTAATTTTTTGTGATTGAATTGACTTCCATCTCTAAAGTCTCGACAAATGCAAGTCTACCCGCTGTTGTATACTTCGGGATCCGACCATGAAAAGTTGCATGTATTTGATGAATATAAACTACATACAGAGTTTTTGGTCATCAATTATAGAAAATCTCTTCCTTGGAGGAAGTCTGTTTGTCAGCTACACGTCTGTCAGAAACTTGCAGAATTCACTTTACTGTTTCAATTCATGCTAGATTTTTATGGACTGGATATCCTATTCCACTTGTTACTTATCACTTGGATATTTGCAGTCATCAAGATATTGACGTGAGTCATCCAGAGTTTTTCAGTGCAGCAAAGCTCAACGGTTATGTTCCACCAAATAAAGAGGTGATTCTATGTAGTGTTTTCTTTAAATGCGTGTTGGCTCTACGTCCATTACCCTGCCCGATGTTTACATGAACTTGAATTGCGCCTTTTGAGAGAAAATATCTTGAACAGCTAGACTGGAAACTGAGATACTGTTAAAAAATAAAATGCTTCGCATTTAAAAGGTCAAAGAAGTGACTTGTTTAGTTCTAGTAAATGATATTTTAATATATATATCTTAACGTTTCATTTTTCTTATTCCTGTCTCCAAAGAAGTCTAAATATGATATTTGTGATCCACATAGAGATAAATTATGAAAGAACATGCTGATGGTGGGTAGCAATTGTTATTTTGCTGATCTTATAATATGCTGTTATCACCAATCGCTGTCAGTTTATATCATGTGTGTGTGTATATATATTTAGCCCTATAAATGAAGAAAGATTTGTAGAAAAAATTCACATGGGAGTGCTAAAACACAATAAAAAGTATTAGGCCTCTGTGAAAATTCTTTATACGTATTTTATGTTCTCTAAACAAGAAGAGATGCTGAATAGACTATTTTGGATGCAGGATTGTGGGCAGCCTGGATTTACATTGTCCGAGAGGAAGCGCTTTGGAACCATACTAAAAGAGTATGTTTAAAATACCCATTTGATACCTCCTTTGTTTACCCATTTGATGCTAGAAGAGTATGTTTAAACTACGCATTCTTCTTGAAGTTATTGATAAAATGTTGTACATGCTGCATAGTTTATGAAATGTGCAGTTTATTGCATAATCATTCCTAAGCAAGTACACTCTTGCCATTTAAATATGTAGCGGTACTGGTGCATGAGGTCATGCCAAGGCTCTTAGATCATGAATTGCCTCTACAAGTTTTCTGTCTGACTCCATAGCAAAGCTTGCTCCTGCTTCTCCTTATTCCTTGAATTTCTCCTCATTGATGTCTTGATTCACATTTTGCTATCTATTCATGTGTAAAGTAGCAGCTGAATTCATTGTTGTTGGAATTGTCTTGCATTTCTCGCTTGCTTGCCATATTTTGATTGCAATTAAAAGATTCAAATGATGCCACTTTTATAATTGGTTTTTGTAGCAGTTATCCTTCTCAGTAAAAGATCAAATGAATAGTGCTTGCTATGAGGTTGCACTGTTAGTGTTTAATTTGAACCTTTCTGATAATCTGAAACTCTGATTGCTTTTGCTACTGTCTGCCAAGGGGAAAGCTAGTGGATGCATATAGGTACCTGCACAAGGACCAAGATATGCAGTGCGGCTTCTCGTGGTCAGGAAACCCTATTGGAAAGTAAGTAGCTATCTATTTTTATGTTTTTATGGATTGATGTGAAAAGCAACTGCGTCTGGTAGCATTCTGGAATATTGGAGAATCTCGACTTGACATGCTTAATTGAGCAAAAAAAAAATTCTTTTTTTTTTTCACTGTAAAATATTTTGTTCTTATGCTAAAGTACATCATCTTATGGTTGCTGCAGGTATCGTGGGAAAAGGATGCGGATTGACTATTTCATTGTCTCAGAGAAACTTAAAGACAGGATAGTGGCATGTGAAATACATGGACAAGGGATTGAATTAGAAGGTAATATTTACTTTATGTTTAACTTACTTGAATTTATGGTCTAGTAAATATCAGACATATAAAATCTACTCACTCCCTAGTAAATATCAGATTTTCCATGTCGATTGTTCGTTGCATGGCCATTGTCGTAAATCTCAACCCAATCTCTAAGATGGGTCGTATTCAGAAATTCATGTTTTTTGGATTATATTTGTTGATTCCTGTGGGGATTTTTGGCAGTTGAAGTTCAGTTTTTTAAGATACCCCCTTTTGGGAATTCATTGACACGATCAGAAGAAAGAGAACTTATTTTTTGGGAAAGATAAGGCGAGTTTAATTTCTCTTGTAAAATCTGAGTGTAGAACTCTGCGTATGTGTTTTCATACCAGTCCGAACCCTAGATAAAGGGGAGAATAAAGGTAGGTTGACATATCACGAAAACTTCATCAACTCTCATGACATAAATCCTATTACATAATTCATTGGGGGCATTGGCAATCTAGTTTCTTTAGAAGTAGGTGTAGTAATGAATTGAATAGTGTGGCTAAAGGATCTGTATAGCCAACTCAAAATTGTATTGGGAGCAAGGCTTATGTTGCCATAAAAGCTGAGAGTCGGCAGAATTGCCCATGATTTTCATTGTTATATTAAGTACAGATGTTTGTAAACTCATTACGTAGTACGTACCCGGGTTTGATACATATTCAAACTTGGATACTCTCCAATATGCTCTGATACGTATCGGACACGTGTTGTTTAATTATTCTATATTTTTTAAATTTTTGATGCGTATCGAATACGTTAGGACACTGAAGAAGAGTTTTATTGGTTTTGAACTCTTTTAAAACTCATTATTAAGGGTTATATATTGATTAAAAAAAAATTATTTGATGGATAACTATTGTTATTGTCAATAACTTATTGAAAATAGATAATATTTATGAGAAATACACAACTAGAGTTTTAGCCCTATTTGACTCTTTTAAATTAAATTTTTTTATTTCACATACTTATTTTCAACCATAAATTCATACAATAAAATATTTAGCACATAAACCTAAAACTTTTTTTTTTTATTTTTTAATCACATTTTGCAAAAAAATCATAATTCAAAATATCAATTTCCTCTTATTCTCTTTATAATGGCCATACTAGAGCTTAATTTAAGTGATAGTTGGAGGTTTTTATTGAAAATACACAATAGTATCAAATCTTTTAATACATATAAAATCGTGTTAGTAGTTGACAAATATATTTTTATTATCAAAAATAGATATTGGTAAATCTCTATTTGAAAGGGGAGTTCAATATGTGGGACATTATTGGAAACTCATTTGGATACTCTTGAAAATGTTGAACTGTTTGAGGTTGCTAATCTATAATTAGATAAAACAGAGTTGGAGTATTATTTTTAATGATAATGAAGAAGCTGGTGTCGGTGATTTTGAAGAAAATGCAGTTGGGCCAATTAAGGATTAAAATAAAATGCTTTAGTGTTTTATTTTGGGGTACTTACAAAAATACCCTTAAAATTAGGAATGTTTTGAAAAATCGTGTGAAATGTTTTTAGGAAGTAAAAAACACTGTGTAAAATAAAAAAGTGACATTTTGTCACTTTTTTTTATAAAAATTATCACTTTTTTTAAAGTGACACAAAATCAAAAGAAGTGACAAATACCAAAATAACATCATCCATTTATTCAGTACCAGTAATCATGTTCTTAAAA
>CAIGRO010060510.1:0-13070 GCA_903798355.1 Fraxinus baroniana
GAGCTTATCATGGCTGGAACTCTACTTCTTACGGTATAATTATTGAAAACTTTTGCCTAAATATAAATTCAAAATTTTACTGTTCCTCTCATCTTTTGATTTTGTTAATGGTCTTCAGCATGCTCTCTTTTTGTATTGGGATTTAGCAATTCTTGGCTGAATGTGAAGCCATTACACCATTTCAGAATTGGATGACTCATATTAAAATATAAATCTTTGAAATATATTGAATTCTTTTCTTTAAGGACAGTTAAAACTGAAATTCAGTTTGTGGCAATTTTGAAACTGGACAATGAAACATAACGTTTGGTTGAATTTTTTTAGCCAAAAGGAAAACGTAACGATGCTTAAAATTCTCCTCTTCATCAGAGAATGAAGCTATGTGTTGACTCTTATTTGACTATAATCATTAATATTTGACTGTTTCTACTCTTAATTATGACGCGCTAATCCTTTACCGTACAAAATCAACTCATGGAAATGGTTTCTGATCCAATTTTAATCTCTCAGTACCTGTTGGATTGCTAAGACAACTTAGAAAAATCACTAAATAGATTGCTACTTGACAATCATTTTATCCGAGTATTACTGTGAGTCTGTGACACTGTCTTGCTTCCAAAACTTGGAAGAGCCTTGGTGAATTTTTCTGTCTATGATATGATTTATTCACGAAGACATGATATAGAATATGGAGAATTCTGGGCTTTTACCCGTTAAGAATTACCATATAGACGAAAGGTATGCTGCAGTTGTTGCATTCTATTCAAAAGGCAATAAGTGCACCGCATAATTCTGGTCTTCTTGTGCAATGCATAGATGAATTATACTGTTCGTTTGGCTTGATTGCTTGCAAAATCACATTTCTTGATATTTCTCTCTACCAGGTGGGGCTTTGGATTTTTGGAGGCACCCTGAACATCGATGCTGTTACTGCAGCAATTCTTGGATTATCTGTCCTCCTTGTGACGGGGGTTGTCACGTGGAAAGAATGCCTAGCTGAATCCGTTGCTTGGGACACTCTTACTTGGTTCGCTGCACTTATTGCTATGGCTGGGTATCTAAACAAATATGGTCTCATCTCCTGGTTTAGCCAAACTGTTGTTAAGGTTGGTTTAATTTTATTTCTCTTAAATTTGGTGCATTTTAAATTTACATTTGTTAAGTAAAGAACATTTATAGACCTGACAACCAGAGTTTCTAATGGCTCTTAAAAACTTCTAATTGTAACCTGTGTTTCCCCTATGATGGGCAATAGGCTACGACACTTTATGTGATAGAGACCCAAGATATGGTTGGAGTTTATTCTGGTAGGGTCGAAACATGACATCTCTTAAACCCATTAACCGTCAAGTTCTTTATTTTTCTTCAATGACTGGATCTGGCCCCCATAAAATATGTAGAGATATATCCCTTTTTCTCTTAGTGTTAATACTTATAAATATTTAAGTAACATAAACTTCAGGTTTGCTTTGTAGTTCCTACCTTATGCAACGAATCATTGAAACTATTTAGGATGATAAACAATATTTTGTTTGTCATTACGATTTTAACCACTTACTTTTATTGTGTTCTTTTATTTTTTCTTGAGCATTACTATGTGAAAATCTTGATTTATATTCTTCGTCATTTTGCCTTTCCATTTTCATTTTTCATCCCTTGGAAAAGACGTACATGATATAGTTTTATTAATGTATCTCCAATTTGGACCTCTTTTCAATGTCCCCCTATCCTATAATAGTAAATTCTAGTTTTTAACATAGCTTCGTCTTTCTCATTGGAACACTCATTCCATTCCATTCTAGCAAGTCGACTTATTTTATATGCATTCTTTGCAGTTTGTTGGCGGATTGGGACTTCCATGGCAGTCATCTTTTGGCATTCTGGTTCTTCTTTACTTCTATTCTCACTATTTCTTCGCAAGTGGGGCTGCTCATATCGGTGCCATGTTTACAGCATTCTTATCGGTCGCTAGTGCTTTGGGTACACCACCATACCTCGCGGCTATGGTCCTCTCATTTCTATCAAATCTTATGGGTGGCATTACACATTACGGGATTGGATCAGCACCCGTGTTTTATGGCGCTGGCTACGTGCCACTTTCCAAATGGTGGGGCTATGGATTCTTGATCTCCATAGTCAATCTTATTATCTGGCTCGGAGTCGGAGGTGTTTGGTGGAAGGCCATCGGCTTGTGGTAGACCTGCTGTTCCAGTGATCATACTTTATCACCATCATTTGCTATGATTTTGGTTTAGTCTTTGAATCTTTTTACGATCAAATTGAGGTAGGCTTGGCGGCATCGGAGGAACCGGTGGAGAGGCATATGGTACACGCATGGCTATTTATAGCTCAAATTAGGATTGTACTTAAATTTTGACATTGGAGTGTGTTTGGTGCACATTAAAATGAAAGAATGCATTTTTTTGAAGTGATGTGATGAGAAATATGTGATTAAAAAAGATAGAAAAGTTATTGATGTGATGAAAAATATTATTTTATTGAAGAATGTATGATTGAAAATGAGTAGAAGAATGAGAATGAAAAAAATAATATGGGACAAACAGGGGCTGAAACTGCTTATTCCATTAATTTTATTGAATGTCACCCTGTTTTTTATTCTTTGCTCCAAAAATATTTTATCAACTTTTATCAAAAAAATGAAATTAACTACTGCCATTAATAGTAGACTTGAAGCTCACCTTTTACGACTTAGCAAGAATATGTGCTTTTCTTTTATTCTTAATTATTTAAAACTTGGAAAAATCCGAGCCCACGTGCCGCATTTGCACACGAGTTTAATGGCTTGAGGTGCTCATTCAGACACGTGATTATACTCTGTAAAATTTGATCAGACATAAATATTCATTGCTTTATTAACATGGAAGACGTCCTACTTATTTTTTCTTCAATACCTAAACCGCTCCCAACTTCAATTTCATTCACCTGAGCAACGTTTTGATCAAAGTAAGCCCCAGTTTGGCCTGTATTTTTGGCTGATTAAAATGAAAAAACTGACCGTTATATACAGTCAACGAGGCCTATTGTAGCAGCCATTTTTGTACTGCACATGTGCAGTCAATTAAATATAATTGTGAAAAGACCTTGCCGCCCCTTAAATTTTTGCATTCGATACTCTAAACAGGGCATTTTTGACATTTCATGTAGTAATGAAAGACGGCTGCCAACTTTTGTCAATTTTTTGCCAATTTGTTTCCGGATGTGGGCCCATTGACTGTATATATTACGGTCAATTTTTTTATTTTAATCAGTCAAGAATGCAGGCCAAACATGGGCTAAATATATAATTTCAGGAAAAATGAAACGAATCCAAGTAAAACAGTCCCATGCTTCCACACACTAATATTAATAGCAAGCTAAGTGGGTAGAAAATTCTGGGCACTCTGAGACATGGAGAAACGAAAATCATGCATGTACTCATGGCTTAAAATTTGGTCAAACTCTATATTGCTGCCATCTATTGCATGGTTTTGTACAGGAAAACAGTGGACACAAACAGAATTAAGGGGGGATTCAATGCACGTGGCTCTCTTCTTCATTCATTAGAGACACGTCAAAACTTTTTCTTGCCAAATTTTAAAGATGGGTTTGCAGAACCTGATACGAGTCTCTTTGCTTTTCTGAATTTGATTGGAAATTATACACAAGTGTGTACGCAAGGTAAAACTGAATTTTCTCATGGGCTTTGTATCAAATTAGAGATATTTCCTTGCTTTGTTGGGTTATTACATTACACCAAGTCTTTGAACAATTGAATTTCACTTCTCTTGAGCAAGTTTTGGATTTCATTTATTTTTTTCAAGAGAGTATATGTGTTTTATTATATTTTGTTGGTAGTATATTTAAGTGGATAAATACCGGCAAATGAGTAAATTATTGACAAATAGCGTATTTGTAGCACCGATACCGTATTTACAAGATAGATGCCGTATAGGTAAGACTGATACCGTATATGTAAGACAAATAAATACCATATATGCAACATATATCGTGTATGCAATTTAGTGGATTTACAATTTACACATACCGTATATCTAAGTAATAGTGACACCGTATTCACATGTACCAAATACCTTATTAACAACTTGCAATAAAATAATATAACAAATAATTTAAATTGCAGTAAAAGAAATTTCAAACCAAGGCATGTGCGAACACAGTTTCCTTAAAACAGATTCGTCCCCTCATCGTACATGATTGAGATTTAATTTAAGCGCTGTTTTCTAGGATACAATGGTAAAGCAGTAGAGTCTGATCAACACAGATTTTATTTCGACGAACTGATTTAGTACCCGAACAATATCACCACCAAGAAATTCGAAACCAGAAAATTCGACAGATGCACGGTACTGTAAACTATGCAGATGCAATATGTTTTTCTCCTTCATTTTCGTGTGTTTAAATTGTGGAAAAACGGTTCTCATATATAGACTTTTTAACTCCCAGAATCTATCCATTAACTTATTGGCAATAATCATGGGAGTTTCAAATGTTTTCGTAGTTTCTGAAACCAAAAGTCAGTATTGGAAAGAATAAAATTCCAAAACGAAGGCTCTCATAATGGGTCAATTTTTTATCAATCCGGTCCGATATACGTGTACACAGATTCAGCTCGCATACGAGTTCAAGCTCCAAAATCTTTTTCGATCCATAATTTACACCCGCTACGCGCTCACATCACACCCTTGCTTTCCTCAATTTCCTACGTGGGACAACCGTTTCCTTCCAACACGTAGATTTCCTTCAATTTGCACACTCTAAGCTCCAATTTCTCATTCATCCAAACATTATTTTTAGCAAGTATATGATTTTGATGTTCTGACGACAATACAAATCAACTTTCATATCCCAAGATGAACAACCGGATCCCACTCAAATTTAGCTCCAAAGTAAGCCATAAACCCATTTTTCCAACATATTTGCTGGTTTGATTCTAGATATATTAAGCAATCTGTCTTTGATATTTGGTTATAGTTCTGTATGCATGGAGTCTCCTTTCTGAAAACTTTCCAATATCAGCACAGGAATTGGGGATTTAGTCCGGGAAGACATTTCTTTCCGTGGGAGCAGGGAAATCCCCATCTTCATATTCTTCAAGGATACAAGGTACTCGAAACACATAAATTTGTGCTAAAATTAGAGCTTCGACGTGCTTAAAAGTCAATTCTTTTTAGAAAGATATACTTATTTTCTATAAAAGTAAACCCATACATTTGTGATAAAATTAGAGCATGTTTGGATGTCCTAAAGTTTCTTTTTAGAAAGTTGATACTTATTTTCTACAAAAGTAAATTTATTTTAGTAGAAAAGTAAGTTCGAAAATTATGTTGGGCAAAATATGTAACATAAACTTACTTTAAGCACAATTCTAGCATGTTGTTCTAACTTTTCATTTCTTATTATTTGTGGGGAGGGGCAGGGATGGAGGGTTTTGATAGGAAGATAAATTTTATGATTTAAGTTCTAATCTCTAGGTATGAGATATGTAATAAACAGAATAAAATCAAAAACCTGCAAAACAAACATATATATTTATAGACTTGTTGTAGTTCATCCTCAAGGTGACACATCTATCTGTGGTTAAAGGGAAAAGTGTACATCTGCACTCAGCCCAACATAAAATGATTGTTTGTTTGAGTTAGCATCACCTTTTCTAGACAAAAGGCAACAATTTAGGAGGTGCCAATATATTCTAGATAATCTTGATAGTCCAAATATATGTTTAGAGACGGTTGTGCAAAACTGGATAATATTATCAGTCTGAGTTTAGTTGTTGCTTTTTCAAATGCCCCATATACTAACTTAGAATGCAATATTATGGTTGTGTTGATTGCTATTTTAGAATCTCGTAAGTTGGAAAAACTCGACCAAGTTTCTAAATATTTTTGTGTTAATCAAGGTTTAAGTACGAAATGAGCATGAGGGGTAATATCTTGCTTCAGGTGATTCTTGAATCAACCGATTTTTATACTTGCCAAGACCAATAGTGCTAACTATTTGTGTGTTTCCAATTGCCGGAGCAGATCAGTTTTCAAATTGAACGAACGTGGTTTAGAAATAGCGAGAATTGCTCTCCCTGCTGCTATGGATTTGACAGCTGATCCTATCGCATCTATGGTTGACACAGCATTCATTGGCCAAATAGGTATGATACTCCGTTTATTGGTCGAAATAGGAGTCAACTTCAGTCTTTTATATCCTTTATCTTGTTCCCAAACATAGCATCCTCGTTTTCACAGTCTTAGAAAATATTTTTATGTCTTTCAGAATTCTTTGGGACACGATTGTAAGTTGTCAGGTGGTGTGAGGTTCAATCAAATTGTTCTCCATCCCTTGCACTGCTTCTACTTGATCCTTTTTTGTGTAATTATTTAATTTTACTGTTACCTGTGACTTTGAAGACAATCCCACATAGATTGATAATTGTCTTCTGCTTATCCAACTTCTAATGGGATTGACATGAATCCCACATCGAGTGAAAATGAAAAACTTCTCCTTTAGATTTGTCCATACCTTGCGTAGTATAAACTATGAGGTATTCGGAGTTTTGGGCTTGAATGCTCTGTACTCGTTTACTTTCTGTCCTTTTTGTTTGGAAGTCTTGTCTCTGCTCGTGGACATAAGTGAAGTGCCAAGCCACATATATCTCTGTGCTTTTGTCTTTCTTTCCTTTTTCTAAAATTTTACCTAAATCCCAATCTTGTGGTGTTGTTTGCAACTGGAACTCATATAGACTAATTTCTTATTTTTATTCTTCTCTTCTTTGGAAATCTATGACAAGTGGAGAACTTAACTACCAGTAAGTCATGTCTTGCCTTACATATATTTACACTGGACAAATCTCAAGAAAGCCAGTATTTAGACAAAATGCTAGATACTATGATATTTTCATTTGTGTAATAAATCCTCTTCTTGAGTATAAGTGTTATTGCCTCTTAAAAGTAATCCTAAAATTTTTCAATAAATGTTATTCATATTCAGGTCCAGTTGAACTTGCTGCTGTTGGAGTTTCTATTGCCTTATTCAATCAAGTATCAAAAATTGCTATATTCCCCCTTGTCAGTATCACTACTACTTTTGTTGCTGAGGAAGATTCAGTTGCAAGAGTGAGTCCAGAGTCGAAAGATCGTGAAAGCTTGGAGAACGGATTTTCTTTAGACAGCGAAAATAAGATGTTGATTCCAGAGAATGGTATTCTAAACTCCTTCCAGTTTAACCAGATTCTCATTTTGTTTAGTGTGACTGGTATATATGTTTTGTCCATTGTCCATGTAACTTCATTTTCTCTAACTTTATTTGTGTCTAATTATGCATCAGATTCTGATGAGCCTGCATACATGTCAGAGTCACTTGCTAATAGCTTTGAGGTAGCTGAGGTTAAGCATGAAAAGAGGCATGTTCCATCTGCATCTTCAGCATTATCGGTGTCATCCTTGGTCTCATCCAAGCTTCATTCTTAATTTTTGCAGCAAAACCTTTATTAAACTTCATGGGAGTCAAATCTATAAGTTGGACCTTTTTTCTTGCTGTTGGTTTGGAATTGGAGATGAGGGGGGTGGAGGCATTCGGCCTCCTTCAGTAAGGGATGATATGTTGGACTACGTAGAGCCTAATCATACTCTGCACTTATCCTCTTGAGCACGAACTTTTATTCAGGGGTCAATTGGAGATTTCATATTTGGATATATTCTCCTTAATAACCCAATGAGATATGAAGGATATTTTGAGGGGACGAGGCATGAACACCACTGTAAACTTTTTTGTAGTGAAAAGTTGCAGAGGCGAGTGGACATGGCTTTCATATTGAGAGCGAACCACTTTGCCTTTTATGATTTTTGTCTGTTTATTGTTGCTCTCGAAATTAGGCATGAGATCACAATTGTAAATTTCTTTGTAGTGGATATGACGTGTACTTAACTCTCATACTGAGGGTGAACCACTCTGCATTTTTATGATTTCTGTTTGCATATAACATTATATTTTCCTGAAAAGCTTTATTGTAAGTGATGCAATGTGTCTGCAATGTAGGACTCACAAATGCTATTCCCTGCACAACAGTACCTGACACTAGGATCATTTGGCGCTCCCGATGTTCTTCTATCCTTGGCTATGCAAGGAGTCTTTCGTGGATTTAAAGATACAAAAACTCCATTGTATGCAACGTGTAAGTTAGAAAAATAGATATATATAATCTCTCTACAGAACTAATAACATTGAAATCTTTGAAATTGCTAACAAGATGACGGCAGATGGCTTATCTTGGTCATTATCATTTATAGTCTATCCAAAAGTACATTTCTGTTTTGTACTGAAAACTGACTCTTTCAACTATTTCTAACTGAGTTTTTTTGCTGTGTCCAATCCAGTGGCAGGAGATCTAACAAACATAATTTTTGACCCTATATTATGTTCGTTTTTCATTTGGGGGTCAGAGGTGCAGCCATTGCCCACATTCTCTCTCAGTAAGTAGTTCCCAAATGACTGTTTTACGCCTTTGAGTATGTTTATGTTTCCAAATATCCGATTGCAGTGAATATCATATCAAAGCTACTTTGACTGTTTGATCAAGAGTATTAGTTTCCTCAGTAAGTCAGTATGCTCCTCGGTAGTAGCAGAAGTTACTAAATGTTTGGCTTGAATGTCACAGTGACCCAAATTATGCTTCTGTTGCATTTGAACTTTGCACTCTAATGAATTTTGAGGAAACTCGTACATGTTTTTACACTTGGAACTGTTATTACAGGTACCTAACTTCACTAATACTATTTTGGAGGTTAACAGAACAGGTAAATCTTTTACCTCCTAGCCCCAAATATCTGCGAGTATTTTTTCCTTGTTAACTCACGCTTTCTAGCGAAACATAAATGTTATAGCAACAAGTTGTGGGTTGCATTGAGGTTCTAGAATGATCATTATCTAGCATCCCACCAACTAAATTTTATTTTCCATTTTTTACTCTAAATTTCAGTTTACCATTTTCCCTTAATACCGTAAAACATTTTCATTTTATAAACCTATATATTTGATTTAACTTTTCTTTATTTTGCCGTCTTAGGTTTCATATTACTGATGAGGGTCATAGCTGTGACATTTTGTGTAACTCTTGCTGCATCAATGGCAGCGTGGAGGGGTCCTACACAGATGGCTGCATTTCAGGTCTGCTTGCAGGTTTGGCTTGCTACATCTATTCTGGCCGATGGCTTGGCTGTTGCTGGGCAGGTAACAAATCAATCAATGCAAGTGCTATGCCAAAACCCCCCAAGAAGTGCAGCTTACAGCTCAACCTTACCGTGAGCTCGATCAACAGTCGAAGGGATAAGTGTATAGTATGATAAGGTTCCATACTGTCCAACAAGAAGTAGAGACTTTATAGTTTATACACTAGGATTATATTTCCCTTTTTCGCTTTGTCAAACTTATGTGTTCTGCTTACACCCGATTTCTTCATGCTAGGCACTTTAGCAAATCTGCCATTGCAATTCTGTATATCACGAATAAAAAAATTATTTTTAGAAGAATAATTATCTCCGAATTCTTTCAGGCAATTCTTGCCAGTGCATTTGCCAAAAAGGACTACAATGGGGCAACTGCCACTGCATCACGAGTTCTACAGGTACTTTATACATCCCTAGTATCAAGATCAGACATCTTTTAAGTAACGTGTTTGGCTAAACTTTCATTTCCAAACATCTCAAGGGAACTTACTTTTACCTCTCTTTCAAGTAAGAAGTAGGTACCTATTTTCAAAGTAACTCTTACATTAACCTCAAAATAAATAATTTCTCTCATATTTAGCTTTGTCAAAAACTGCAGTTGGGGGTGATTCCGGGATTGGTCCTAGCTCTTATCCTCGGAATTGGATTACATTTTGGAGCAAGATTATTTACCAAAGATATCGATGTTGGAATCCCGGTATCTGCCCCCAGCGACTCAACATAAGAAATCCGTTTTAAATATTTTGAAAATAGAAATTAAAATTTGAACTAACTGATTATTCTGATGCCAGTTTGTTGGCCGGTATCAACTTTGGAGCATCTGACCTTGCAACCTTGCATATTCAGCCTACTCAATGGTATGTCTCCAGTTCTCACCCATAGCATTTGCAATATTCTTTACGTGCTTGTTTGAGAGAGTTTAAGATACAATCTCTTTTAATCAAACATACTCTTTATCCACTCATTTTGTAGGATCACAACTATTATTGAATTTTTATTCACATATTCTGTGGGACCCATTGATTAAATTATAATTTAAACTCTCCCAAACAAGCACTACATTATGTAATTGTGTCCGATTATTTCCAAATCCAACATTCAGTCAAGTGAAGGCCTGCCTTGTGAGCTTATTCCCACGTTGTCCAACCTCTTTCTCCTAGTGTTTGTAACAGTGTTTCTAGAACAAGCACCACTTGCGGTCGTGGATGGCAACATGTGGAGGATTCCATGAAGTCACCTAGTTGGGAAAATTGGCCTTTGTGGACATCAATTTTCGATGGTTGGTGATGGGGATAGATTGTAATGAGGAGTCACCCTTTAAACCACCTCAAAATGGGAGGGGCCCGATCTTAGAACACAAATTTCTTATTATCTTCGAACGTATGAAGCATATATCTTGACCCTGTTTTGTTTGGATAAAAATTATTACCTCTTTCTCCAAGTTTGTAACAGTATTTCTAGAACAAGCACCATGCTTGTGGATGGCAACATGTGGAGGATTCCATGGAGTCACCTAGTTGGGAAAATTGGCCTTTGTGGACATCGACTTTCGATGGTTGGTGAGGGGGATAGATTGTAAATTGTAATGAGGAGTCAGCCTTAAAACCAACTCAAAATGGGAGGGGCCCAATCTTAGAACACAAATTTCTTACAAACTTATGAAGCATATATCTTTCCCCTGTTTCGTTTGGATAAAAATTAGATTTTTATTAGATATTGATAAAAGTTGATGAGAAGTGTAGTTGAAAAGTTGATAAAAGTTACGGTCCTAAATAGTTGAGAATGAATTTGGTAATAAAATGAAATTTAAGAAAGAGTAATGTTATTAATAGTGAAGACTACCAATGATCGTGCTACGTGACATACAAATGACAGTTTGTTACTTGATGTATTAATGTAGTAGTTTCTTACTACCTCATGCATCAAATAATAAATTGCCATATATATATATATATATATATATATCATGTAGGGTGATCATCAGTATTTTTCACTATAAATAGCATTATTCCTTAAGAAATGGTGGGCAAGCGAGGGTTTTTGGAGGTAGGTTTTTCAGTCGCAAAATGTCAAGTATGCATTTGTTAAGCATGACCAAACATGCTCTACATCATATTTTCTTAGCCAAGGAGCCAAGTGAGGTCACATTCTTTTTTGTAATAATTGCAGGATAGGGACTGGAACAGGACCTTGGAACTTTCTTAGGACCTGATTGCAATTGATTACATACTCGTGATGTCATAGAAGTTGGAAAACTATTTTATTTTGACTAATTTCAACATTTGTCACTGAAATTTGTTGTATATATATTGAAGTGATTGTTAAAGTAATTTTCTTGTACTCGTTACTAAAATGTGTAAATGTAACATTAATAATCACTCAGTTAAAAACATTAAAGTAAAATTTTATATAACCTTGTCGACACACTCTGTACTGAGTATACGCTGTTATTTATTAAGCCATGTAAAAACAAAATCATGATTTTAAAAAGGTGTGCATATGAAGTGAAATGATTAGGCTAAAAAACATTTTAATCACATAAAACATTACATCTCCAATTTATCATCTTCAATCTTAATCTTTTCTCGATTTTATCTTTAAACCTAAATCTAACCCTTAACGGATTGCTTTGCGCACAATTTTTTTTTTACCCATGCTTTTGTCTTATGTTGTTTAATGAATAACGCAGTGTTACTTAATGGCGTCGCATAAAATTTTGTATTAATATTTTTAATTGAGTGATTATTGATGTAACCGTTATGAGCTAAGTAATTATTACCGTAAAAAAAGTTATTTCCACCATTTTGAAATTAGGCAAAGTTAACTCATTTTATACATAAATGACATGGTAAAAGATAAACGTCTCTCTTTATTTATTTATTTTCGTAAAAGGATGGAACGGTGTTATTGTATTTAAAGAAATTTGCAGTTGTGATCCCTTAACTTTCACAACAAAAACGTGGTTGTTGATTAACTTCTTTTCTTCCATTTGGGTCTCCCAAACTTTCAATTTTGATCCTTGTTGAATGGACTGAAAACTTATTTGAGGGTAATCTTATCACCCTAAATCGTTTTCCTCTCAAATAATTAGAAAGAAAGGTAAAGAAATGATAAGTGTTCTCTTTTAACATTTTCAATATTGCCTTTCTTTTTATCTTTTTCAACTTTGTGGCATAATAAAAAGTGACTATGTATTTGTCGTGTGGGTGGATTTGGATGAAAAAATTTCAAGTGTATCGATGGTACCTTTGAATTTGCTTTGTGGATAAATAATGATGTTTTTCTAGTTGAAATTTGAATTCCTCGTATCCCTGCCACAAGATTTGCTATTGTTCGGTGAGCCCCTTCAAGTGTGTATCATGTTCCTATAACGAGTAAGAATAGTGTTATTTAATGCTATTGGTGCAACAATATTAGTTTACGTGACATTAGGTGATGTGCTCAATGAAATGTAAATTTAATGGCTCGTTTGATTGTACATTTCATTCAACGACCTCCTTCAAATATAGTTGTATCATGTTCCAATAATGAGTAGAAATAGTACTATCTAGCACAACTGATTCTATAACACCAACTTAGTTAGTACTAAATGATATTAAACGATAGATATATTTAAATTAGTAACTTAATCGTACTCTTCATTGAATCTATTATATTGTGACACGTAAACTGAGGTTGTAGCATCAACCATGTTATTAAATTGAATTATTCTCCGATAATTGTGTAAAAGTGAAGATTAATTGACCCCCAGTGGAAATTGACCTATATATATATACACACACACACACACACACACTAGGTTTTAGCAACGTGCAATGCACGTTTATTTAGTTTATA
>CAIGRO010060538.1:0-10409 GCA_903798355.1 Fraxinus baroniana
CCCCCCCCCCTCCCCGTACGATGAATTCCTGGCTCCACCCCTGATCATGCTTCAATCGTCATATATTTTTTGAGAAGGGTTCTCTTTCTTCATCACTATGAGAGAACTATTATAGTGATTTCATGATTATTTGAAATTGAATTTTTGGAGTTCCATGATATACTAAATTGGCACTTGGCAGGCTGCTTCCATTGTGCAATACCTTGGAGTTTCATGATATATTTTTTGGTCGTCTTTGAGGAGCACATAATCTCTCTCAACTCTTCTTCTCTTTGAACCCTCTCGACCCCTATTTTTCTTCTACCGTGGCTCTTTATTTCTGTACACTGTTTCCTAAAATTCCATTTGTTCATCTTCTGCAAACAACAAACAAATCATAGAAGGGGGAAAAATGAGTCTGTAGCTTGATCTTATGTCACAGTGATGTTACGTGTTCTTCAGAGAGTGGTAATCAAGGGGACGAAAATAGAAAAATCGTAGTTTGGGGTTCCATTTTAAAAGGTCAATCTTGTTAAGAGGAGTAGCCCAAAATCTTTATTAATTAGTCTGTGTCAATATCATTTATTGATGTGAGATATATATCCCTTAACACACTCATTCACTTAACAAAACATTTGGATGAAAACGGACGAAATTGACGTTTTGCACAATAAAAAGTGAAATTAAGATATTGACATTTTGTACAATAAAAGTGAAAGATACGAAAGTTTTGTGCTAGTTACCCATTTCTTTATAAAAAGGTGGCGCTACAAGTAAAAGTTTAAGACGATGATATTTATATCGTTCTTAGGTTTGAACTAGTAATATTGAGTGAATTTGTATGACATTTTAGAGCTGAGCCCACCCTTGTACAAGCCCAATTATCAAAATAAATCAACTGAAACGAAAAACAAAAACTTATGGTGGTCAACAATTTAATGTACGATATTGCCACATTATCTACATACACCGTGATCACATTCTATTTTATTAGCTCAAAATTCAAATGAATGTTGAAATAAGCACTTAAAGATAATTTCGAAAATAAAGTCTACCTATATTTATATCAAAACTCGAGTTAAAAATAGTTTAATAGAATTATAAATTAACTCGTAAAAGAGGAAATTATTAGAATAAGGATAATTCTTGCAAAAGTGAAAAACGTGCTCATTTCACTTCCAAAATAATGGATTTTGGAAAATCTAATGAGTCCACAAGGTTTTGAGTTTTGCTCAAAAGCCTATTTCACTTCAAAAAGTAGTATACCTTTCAATTTATTATCTGTTGTTTATCAAGCTCATATTGAAATACAAATGACACGATTCATTAGTAGTACAAATCTAACATTGTTGATCAAGTCTTAATGAAACTAAACCTTAGTCTCTGTTAATCGTGAACTTCACCTCCTTATGGATTGCATTGTTGCACGCCAATAACATGTTTGATTATTTCATATATTATTAATCTTATGTTCGAGAATGTGCATTGCGCGAGATTGAATAAAATTAAAAAGAAAAGTATAAAACATTCGTGGATAAAGAATTGTGTTATCCATCTCCAATGAAAATGATCATCAATCTATTGGTAGTAGTGTCACTGCCAATGAATATAAATGCATCATAATTACATTTTACAATGTGATAGTGAGCTCACTACTAAATAAATCAGTGATCATCCCCATTAGAAATGAATTCCATTACCTATAAGATCTAAGCAGTGTTGCATCAACCAGTGGCAGAGTCACATGAGGTCATGTGGGTCCACTTACCCCACATTTTTTATTTTCTTTTTTCTTCAGAAAAAAATATTTTTCATTTTTAGTCTGATGTGCACTTCACAAATTTTCTCCAAAAAGGTCCAAATCATCAATTCATTTCTCATTCTTGTCCAATCTTTAGGGCTTTGTCAATTTCGTTGAAATCTAACATTTCCTCGCTACTCAAGTCATTGGCACCGGCTCTTGCCACAAATTTTCATCACTGTTATCTTGTTTCACAATATTTTAGCAACTTAATTATTGCCTCCACAATAAAAATAAATAAAAAAATTAAAAAATCTTGGTCCACTCACTATCTTCCACAATACCCCAAAGAAGAATATATGCACGGTTAAATATTATCTAAATTCTAAAACATGATTGTTCCGTAAACTTATATATTGACTGACATATGACCACTAAATTTCTATGGTTCTAATTTCATTACTCATCGTTCTAATACATTTCCGTCGGTCCTCACCTTCATGTCCGTCGGGCCAAATTATTGGATTTATTTATTTGAAAACAAAAAAGGTTATTATATCTTATAGGACAGTTGCTGTTTGCCGGTCCAAATATATAAAAAGTGTATTTATTTAGTCCTTGATCCTAAACCTTTTTTTTAATATTTCAATTTCGCGAGCGTGTTTAGGAGTGATTAAAATTCAGTTAAAATTAAAAATATAGTCGTTATTGAGTCTCACTCGTCTAATAAAAATCAATAATAGCGACTAATTTTTCAATTTTAATTCGATTTTAATATCTACCAAACACGTCCAAAATGTATTCGTTTATCTTTACACCCACATCCATTAGTCCAAACAATCACCCACACTCATTTGAAACTGAAAACTATGTTACCTCATAAGTCATCATTTTTCTACCTAATCAAAAGTCTAATTTACTTTTCGTTCGCTTATTGTACTTAACTTTAAAGAAATATGTTCCCTATTAAATTTTAAAAATGGCATTATATAATCAACGTGTTTGCAGCCAAGATACCTAGGATCCACAATATTCAATGCTTGAATAGAAAGCCGTTCCCGTCCTTGAATTCCTTAGCAGCAGAAGAATTTAGAAGCATTAAGCAGACGTTGCCCTTCTCTAATTCAACCTTTCCGTCTCTCTACTCCTCCATTGTCACCCAAAACAGTGAAAATAATGCAAAAGGTGGTGGATGAATCATGAAAGTGTAAATCTTCTCTCTTTATTTTCACCACCTTACCTTCATAATTCACTGATCAAACCGCCCCACAATTCTCTTAGTTAAAATTTCTCCTCAGACTCCACGAACCAAATTCTAGTACAAATTTTCTTGTCTTTTTGCCTTTTGATTTCCAGGTATTTTCAAAGAAAGCCCAACTCTTCACAATAGCATTCGTGATATTGTGTGTTCATACAATTTTTTGTCTTCATTGGTTCACTT
The DNA here is from genome assembly GCA_903798355.1 of Fraxinus baroniana. Taxonomy (NCBI): domain Eukaryota; kingdom Viridiplantae; phylum Streptophyta; class Magnoliopsida; order Lamiales; family Oleaceae; genus Fraxinus; species Fraxinus baroniana. The sequence goes on from CAIGRO010060538.1 coordinate 3,162, forward strand.
GTAGTCTTGGATTATTAATTGTACAAGTTGGTATATGGGGTTTAGGGGTTGGGCATTTATTTTTATGATGAACAATTGTGTCTTTTTTCGCGTCGGCGATTTTGGGGTTTTCTTGAATTTTCTTGATTTTCCTCTTTCGTTTGTGGGTTTTCTTGAAAAAAGAATTGGTTTAGGGATTTATGTAGATTTCTTGAAATTCTATTTCTTACACATGTTGATGATGTCTGTTTGATGAAATTACACAACCATTTAAGGGTTTGTCATCTTTGATTTTCTTGAAAAGATGTGAAATTTATCATCTATGCATGAAATTCCATTTACAAGATATATAATTGATAGTATAATCTTAGGTTCTGGGCAATCCTTTAGGAAATTATAACATAATCTTGGTTTTGAAAGGCTTATTCTTGACTTCTGAATATTCTCTCAGTCTATTTTGGCTCCTGGATGACTCCTCTGCCAATGTGAGGGTGTAAAAGTTGAATTAATGGAAGATCCTATTGTCTTTATTTTAAAGTCAATGGAGTCTTTGAAAACTCTGTCACTAAGTAGACTGTCGTGATAATTTCACGGAGTCTTCCATTATGCTTATACAAATAGTTTGCTGGCTCTGATAATGCCATAATTCTTCTTTGGACTGACACGAAACTAACCTTGTGCTTATAAATTGATGAAGTTCTGTAATTTTTTTATTGGCTAAATATTTCATGTCATCAAATATTCATGGTCTAGAATAAAGTATATCACTTTATTCATATATTCTTTGTTGTTTCCTGCCTCTGAATGGCTTCTGGAAGTTGCATTAGGTTTCTCTGCCACTCAACGCTCTTATGACATAAACGTTAAGAATTGGGATTTCATCTTCATAGGTCAATCTTAGTAAGAGGAGTAGCTCAATCATTGATAAATTGATCTATGTTTTTCATCTTTATTCGACGCGGGATTGTGTTCCTTAACAATAAAATCTTTTTTTTTTTTCTTTCTTTATATATTTTTTATGGTGTGTGTAAGTATCATTTTAATCTTTCCTTTTTGACATTACATGCGGATTAACTAACTTATTGTGCAGCTTGTTAGGATTACCCGGAACAGCCATGGTGAGCATTCGAAGGCGCAGACTGTTAGGACTTTACTCTGGTACAATTAAAATGTTATTTGGTTAATGATTAAGAATTTTATATCGATAAGCTTGTATTGACCATCAAATATTTTGTACTGGCCTTCTTGAAATTTCTATATAAACAGTGATCTTTTTTTTTTCCCCATTATTTCCTTGGCCTATTTAATGGCTCTCTACTTCAATGACACTCCTTCAACTGATTATGTAGGGCAAACTTGTTTCCTGGCCCCGCTTCCCAAGTCTTCTGAAAATGGATATACTTCTCAAAATTGTGTGGAGAACACGAAACAGAGTGTCCTTCCCGTGCCTTTAAATGATATTTACCTGCCAAAAGAGGTAAGCGTGACATATGGGATTCTCTTTCTTCCTGTGCATCACTAAGTTGTGTTAATGTGATTCTCTGTGCTGTCTGTTTCCTGATCATTTGGTATGCATCAAATGTGGGACCATTATCTCTAAATTTTGAACTGAACTAACTAATAACCTGCCATAGAATATTTCAAATTTTATGATAGCTTTGGTTTCTCATGAACATTGAGTCACAGATTTTTCACTTTTCTAAATCCTGAAGTCTCTGTAAGAAGAACTTAAGAAAAAGCATATACAATTCTATTGCCACACAAAAGGCCTGTTAAGTAAATGCCAAGCCGCACTTTGTCCTATGAAAACAACTCTCGAAATCTCATGAATGAATGCTATAAATTTGGAATTCTCCTCGCGCTCAAGTGCTTTTGAGTTTAGATGCCAATTTTGCAAGGATGGGCGACCTGGGAAGCATTTTGCCCCAAGCTTGATTAGCCTTGCTAGTAAGGGTGAATATAGAGAATCTTCGTGGTCCAAACTTAAGTGGTTGTAAGTGTTTCTGTCTTGAAGTTACAGATCTATTAAAGTTACTTCCAAATTAATTAAATTCTTAATCTTTGCTTATTTATTATTGATTTGGCTTAGCTCATTGTAAAATTATTCAGTTTTCTACTCTTGTATTTCAGTGATTTGGCTTTTGGTACTTTTTAAATCATTCTTGAATTTCGAGCCTCCAGTGGCTTATTGAGATGTTATTTCAGTCTATGAGGAGGTTAATAGTTAGCGAGACCTGATATTCTTCCTGACGAATAACCTGTTCCATGCAACAAAAACGTTCCTATGTAGAGCTTATCTCTGCCTTCAACAACATTATACTTCAGTTTTTACAGTCAGACAGCATAACAAACAAAAATGAGGATCAATTTCAAGTACATTTCATTTGTAACAAAAATCAATCAATAAATTATACTTTTTTCTCTGTGCATGACTTCAGAATTTCTCCATGCAAGGGGTTGTTTGGGAGGGAGGGGTTAAATAGATGTCTGTAGTAACATTTTTATCGTCGACAATGGTTTTTTGTACCCTTTCTTCCCTGTAAAAAGTCTCTTCTAAAAAATCAGAAAGCTACAAAAATGATTGTTCTAATGACCTTGGTCTTCATTTGAAGGGCAATTTTATTTTTTATTTTTTTGACCTGGGTTGGTCAATAGAATATTTCAATTGTTGATTATTCAATTGGAAGAGAGCATACTGTCGTCCATGCACATGAACACCTCTCTCCAGCACATATTTTATCTTGAGTTCTTTATTAGTCTATAATATCTGTTTTGCTATGTAAGTATTATTCTGTATTTTACGCCTACACTTGTGTTCTATTTGATCATTTGATGTCCACAGACAATATATTGAATAAGATTTTTTCTTTGACCTTTTATTGTTGGCCAGAAAACCACCTCAGAAACTTGCCCCAGTTTGTCCAAGGTTTCTCCTTTTAGTCCATTGAAAGAGGAACCTGTCCAGCCATTTCCAGGTTTATCTCATTCATCTTGACATGTTCTTTTAAGACTCTGACGTCCTGTCATGTCGAATAATTCTGCCTATTCTCCTAGGTACCTCAATACGTGTAATATGTTTACATTTATATATATATTTTCGTATTTTGTTACTGGAAAGTGGAACAAGTTCTTTAATGCATTATCTACATACGCACCTTAATTCTGGTAATATTGTGGTGATGGAGAAAACACTCTAGATCTCAAAGATACTCAGATATACAAATGCACTGAAGTTACACCATATTGAAATGAAAAAGAAGGTAGAAGTTTGTCCATGAAACAAGTAATGGGTATAATAATTATAATTCTGCTTGATTCTTTTGTCCTATGAATGCATTTCTAAATGTAAGTCAAAGATGAAAGGTGAACTTAATAGCCAATGGGAAATTTTATAGATTTTCTGGAATCAGGAATATATGGAACTGAGTGAGCCTTAAGTTCTTGTTTACCTATATTTCCGGGTGGCTGATAATTACTAATTAATCACCAATACATAAAAATTGTTCCAAATTCATTGTCAAAGATCGCACATGCTATGTACCTTTTTAAAGCGAGCTGGTTGACAGAATTATTAGTGTGGTAAGCAAAACTACCAATTAGTGGACAAATATTACCGAGAGTTTATCAGTAGACTTCGTATTTTTGTTCGAGCTCGTGCTGTTTAAGATTCTTATATCGATTAGGATAATTGATTTATTTATTTTCATCCAATGTTCTTGTGTTTGCAATTAATCTTTTAAGTTTTTATAAACTGAAGTGTTTCTTCATTTGTGAAATACTTAACTTAGAAAATGAATGAAGACATTTTCATAGAATACTTGTAAAATTATATCTTTACTGCTTTTTTTTTCTGTTGATCTCATTTTGTACCATCGTTTCAGAGTTTAAACGTAGAAAGCGACACAGGAGGAAGCACGTCGAAAACCAAGAACAGTGTATTATGAGAGGGGTCTATTTCAAGAACATGAAATGGCAAGCTGCAATTAAAGTTGACAAGAAACAAATCCACTTGGGAACTGTTGGCTCTCAAGAAGAGGCTGCCCGATTGTATGACAGGTATTATTTCTGACTGTAGAAGCCATCTTACTGGTTATTGTTACAGAAACAAACAAATTCTCTTCCTTTACCCGTGAATCTCCTGCTTCCCTCAAAATCAAAGCTCTCTTATGAAAATTTTCCGTCCCTCTTAAATTCATGATCATTACCATGTTTTAACCCATATGCTTTTTCGATCTTTACCTAAATGTGTTTGACCATTTTATTTTCTTGTATTTTGTGAGAATTATAATGTGCTTGGTGTACAATTTTCAAACATATACGGTAGAGTCAAAGTAAAGTTTAGAAATTGGAACATAAGAAGAGATTTTCCTATTTGCAGGGCTGCATTCATGTGTGGGAGGCAGCCCAACTTTGAACTATCAGAGGAGGAAAAGCAAGAACTTGGGAAATTTAAGTGGGAAGACTTTTTAGCCATAACTCGTTCCGCAATTGCTAGCAAGAGTAAGCTCACATACATGTATGTTTTCTCTCGTTATTTCTAGGTATTTCGGCCTCTGATTGTTGTGTTAATTGAGTCTGCAGAAATTCAGAAAAGAACTGAGCCAGGCTTTCACCGACAACCTCATAACAATGACTGGGACGGTGAACAAGGATCCGAAGATGACCCTTTAGTCTCTTGATTTCACCACAAATATATAGCTCCTGTTTGGTAGAGATTTTTCTCCGAACTCATTTTTAACTACACGTTCTCTTAATAAAATAATTTTGCATGTGGAATCCTAACTTACCACGCATTCTTCAAAAAATATTGTTCAAAAGTGCCCTTATTTGGGCAGACGTCATGGCATTTTCTTTTAGATAGTGAAAAATTACCGGATGCGATTCAATAAATGAGTTGAATCACACACCTTAGTATCGTGATCTCTTCAAGGCCTTGCTATAATGTGAAAATTGAAATGATCTCTTGAACCAAGGCTAGGCCTTTTGATATTAACCACATTGCAGAATGCCTATGAGCTCTTGTTTGATGATCATTATTTCGAAAAAAAAAAAAATGATGTTTTGAATAATGATATTTTGGTGAATGTTTATTTAAAAAGTAAGAAAAAGTCTTGGGTTTACGTTTAAAATATTTTGTTGCGTGAATGTGGTTGAAATTGAGGATGAGAATTAAAGAGTTATGTTTTGAAAGAAATCAAAAAGGGGGCTGAATGTTATTTGAGAATACTTTGAGATGTGAATGCCCGAAAGAGTAAACATGCAAACAATGAATATGAACACATTTTTTATTTTATTTTTTTGACAAATCCAGCAGCATCTATTATAAAGGCTGCACGAATGTAAGGAGCAAGGAAAGATGGAATACAATCGACCCGGTGCTTGATAGCTGGGGAAGAAGTAGTAAAGGAAGTTAGATTGTGGCCTGTGGATCACTTGATTTTTAGTCCCTGTTTGGCATACATTAAAATTTTCGTTCTCATTCTTCTATTCATTTTCAACCACACAATTTTCAGTAAAATAATATTTTTCATCACATCAATAACTTTTCCTTCTTTTTCAATCAAACATTTTCCATCAATCTATTATTTTAGAATACATTCTTTCAAAATAATTTGGTTCAAACACACCCTTAGTGCAAGATACGAAATGCACCCTTAGTGCAAGATTTGAAATGACAAGATCTACATCCGATCCGATCGACAATGCATCAAATTCCATCGATCACCTGCCCCTTGATTTTAGCAAAACAAGAAGCCTCCCTAATATGCCACAATTCACTGAAACATAGAAGGTCGATAAGCTTAACGTCAGAAAAATGGTCAAGGACAAAAGTATACAAAGGGTCAAAGGGTAATGATCTCACATGCAATTTAACCTTAAAAAAAAGTGGTTATAATCATGTCACATTTTTTTTTAAAAAATAAATACACCACATTTTAATTATATTCAAGGTCATTAACATTTTATTTATTATCACACTTATATTCTTAACTCTTTTTTTTTTCCCTCACATTCTTATTTTAACATTTCACTGATCAAAAAATCTTATCCTTAATTATAATTTTCTTCCAAAAATATAGTTAACGAACTTTTAAATGAGAGTCAAATATTTAATCGTATTTTTACATTATTATTTATTTTACTTTTTTAAAATACAATTGGTAAATGAGTCATTTTACACTATCTTAAAGAAAGTTTTAGAGACAAATCATAATCGGGAATAATTTATATATGCAAAAAGTTTGAGACGTAAATATAATAAAGAAAATTATCTAAAACCCTTCTTTTCAATATTACAATTCAAAAATCAGGTGATGAAGTTTACATTACAAAAATCAAGTGTTAAATAGGATTATTAAATGTAATTAATAAAATCTAAATCTATTTCATCAACCCCAGCCCCAGCCCCAGCCCCACCCCCCATTAATTGAATTCCCAAACCCCAAAGCCCTCTTTCTCTGTGTATCTTCTCTCTCTGCCTCTCGTAGCATCCCTCTCTCTCTCCCTCTCTCCCTCTCTCCGCTTCTCGTAGCAGCTTCGCCCCGACACAACCATCTCCGTCCCTGTGAATCCACAGCTGCTTCGCCACCTCCGCTCATGAAGTTCTGTCGGACAGCAGTCAGCACCTGTTTCAGTTCGATTCGAGCCCTAGTTCTTCGATTTGAGCCCTAGAATCTAATCCAAAACGGTGGCAGTATTTCTTGCTCAACACTGCCCACAGTCTTCAATTTAACATACATGGTAGAAATATCAAATATCTATATATTTGATACCATCTTCAAATCATCTATAAATCAGATTTTCTTAATCCTTAATACTAAAGAAAATTTCTGATTTTTTTTTTTTGTTTAAAAGTGAAAAAAATGGAATCGGCTCCGAAGTTCATCCAGCTCCAGTCCAAGCTTGCTCATCAAGTGGGACTCTGGGGTGCCACTTGGCTCGACGGTTAGTCCAGATAGGCGTGAAGGACGTGTTCTCAGTTCCAAGCGACTTCAACTTGATCTTGCTGGACCACCTCATAGCGGAGCCGGAACTCAATTTGATCGGCTGTTGCAACGAGCTGAACGTCAGGTATGCAGTTGACAACTATGCACGTGCGAAAGGGGTTGGGGCGTGTGTAGTGAGTGTTGAGTTTCGAACCCCTGACCTTTTGAAAGGGTGCTTCCAACAATTGCAAAGTCGTGTTCTGTGAAATGACAACTTTATTATTTAAGGGGAATGGATGGATTGCTGACACCTGGCATATTATTAACCATTGGCTGAATCTCT
>CAIGRO010060592.1:0-18731 GCA_903798355.1 Fraxinus baroniana
ATTATGCTAATTTGTTAGATCAAATAATGAATTTACATACTAATATTCAAAATAGAAGAAATACAAGATAAATTCAAAACTTGCTTTAAAATAGAAGGACATGTCTTGCAATAAAGAAACTCATTTCATTAAGGGTAAAATAGACTTTTATACAAAAAATTCAAATAGACTAAGTCAACATGTTAGTTTGAAAAATCTCCCGAAATAAGGTTCAACCAAGATTCATTGACATAATTTTTCTTAAAACGTTAAGGATAATTCTTGTTGTACATAATTTATGTACATAAAGGGGTACATAATTTGACGTGAAAATCATTTGATAGTTGATATGAAAGTGTGAGATTTGAATTAAAAGTTTGATATATACCAAATGTTAAATCTTCAATTAAAAGTCTGAAATTTGAATTAAAAGTCCAAATGTTAAATCTTCAATTTTCAAGCAAAACATTTGTTATGAAGAACATTGTCAATCGAGATTTATGAACAATACAAACAACCCTTACGTCTCAATCTTAGAACAGTACATTAAGTCACTCAACCATTTCAATCCATCGAATTCATTTAAGTCAAGCAATTACACACAATGGGCATTGTAAATGAATAACACGAACCGTAATCTATTTCCCCTTCATCGAAAACTGAATCATGATATTTTTTTAATAACCTTTGCCTTGATTGCTCTTGACATACTTGTAAAGTTGTAAGACCAAGCTTAGACGAGCCTCTTCAGTGTCGAAGGGTTCTGTTTCTCATACATCTTGCGATGAATTATCTACTCGGCTTACTTTATTACAAATAAGCTTGTCATCGGTGCATAAAAGGAGAAACAATAAGAATAAGATCAACATCATGAATCAAATATCCAAAATTCTTGATACTTTTCACCATACAATACATATTCCATTACATTTTGAAACAAGTTAAAATTCTTTTTGCTTGCTTATCAACAAAAAAAGGGTCTAATTCATCGAAGTTCACTCATAACATAGGGAAAACGTAACATTCTCTTTTTCAAAAGTAACATACTTCTTTACTTCTTAATTATTGAGTATGATCATTACATTAAATCATGATGAAATTACGAAAAAATCATTATTAAATAACAGGTTTTTGGATATAATTCAAATAATCATCATTTAAAAAAAAAAACAAAAACAAAAAAACAAAAGTTCCAAGTTCAAGTTTCACTGCAAATAACATTCTTGCCAAAATAGCAGCTAAATTAAGTGGGTAACATTATATGATACTTGTATTAAAGGGTAACCTGACACTTAGTTCCTAAAATAATATGATATTTTTTATTCAAATTAATTAATCTTAGAGGAAAATAAAAATAGTATAAATAATTAGCAAAAAAATACGACAATGTAGGCACGTAAAGGCACGCGAAGTCATCAACAGAAAACATAGGAGGCAGATTAAACTTAGCACTAGAATAACAATGTAGGCACATCAAAGGAACACGAAAGCACCATCTCGAGCACAAGAAATCATCTACACAGAAACACAACTTCGCAAGCACACGAAGATCTTCCAAAGAAACATTGTACGGACACTAACAGACACCAACATAGGCACAAATACAACAACATAAAACAGATCATAGGCAAACGAAAACAACAAAAATGTATAGGTAACATAATATGATACTTTTAAAAGTAATATGTTAACTGATCTAATATAAAAGAAAGAATAAATTCTCATGAGAGAAGCAAACAGGACTCATTGATACTTTGGAGAAAGATTGCTCAGATTGGGATAGCATTTGAGATGCTGCTATAATTTTCTAAACCAATAACAATTAAGCTACCTGTACAGAAATTATTTAGAACCTTGTTGACAAATGATGAGATAGCATGTATTTTGACCCTTGTTTTGAATAAATGAAATACAAATCAAGGGCCAAAATGCATGCCACCTCATAATCTGTCAAACTAATTATACAAGCATCATAACTCATCCAATAAATAATTGCTGGACATGGAATCTTGATACTGTTCCAATGCTGAAATAGGACTAAAGGGGATGCTTGGCAGAGAGATCCAAGCTTTTGCTAGAGAAAATATGGGAAGATCATGTTCCATGGCATGCCTCTGCTGAAAATTTTCTCTTTCGGTATTTCTTGTTCAAGCATGCTATGCTATATGTACATTAACTTTTACATTATGTTTGACATCCTTTGACGTTTAATCCATTTTAGCTATTGATTTTTACAATACTCTTTCACACCACTAACTAGATTTTTGACTCACAAGGGGGTGTCAATGAGAATGTCAACAAGTAGCTTAATTCTTTCATGTTTCTCTTGGAAACCCATTGAAGTAATTGCCTTCCGTTGGTTCTGTAGCCTTCCTGCTTTGCCAAGTTTTCGGAAATGCAAATTTCACTACTTGGCTGCCTTTATTCTTGCTGTCATCTAATGCTGTAGTTGTAAAGCATGCTGCTGTATATCTTATTTAACACGCAAAGATTGAGTATTGTTTGAAATTTGCCATCTTCAGATCAAAACCAGGCTGCCAGCAGCTGTAACAACAAAATAAAAAATAAAAAAAATAAAAGGTTTGTCGCCCTTTGGCTGCAAATTTCTTTATTTTGTGGACTTTCTGTGGTGAATATTTGAATTATTCAAACAAATTATGAACATCATCTGTCGTCCATATCCGTACCAAAAATTTCAAGACTGCAAATTGTTTGTATAAGTGAATCTAGACAATGGCATTGTTCAGTTTAAAAGTTCTTATAAGTGACTCTCGACAATGGCATTGTTCAATATGCATTTATCCCACCACAGAGCATTTTACTAGATAGTTTCAAGATTTTCACATATTTCACGTATATATGACTTTTAACAGTCCGACAGACGGTTTCCATGTATTATAAACTCAAAAAAACTGAAGTGATGGAGATTTGCTCTATTTCGAATGGATTGAGGCAGCAAAGTGATTTTTCCTGTTTGAAATTATACACAGAAGTCTTATACCTTGATTGTGGGAGTATAATTATAATTTGAAGGGGGTAAACTGTAATTCAACAACAACAAAAATGATTCAGAATGGATCTAATTGTTGAGTAGGAATACAGAACTCTAAAATAGAGAAAACAAAAGAAAAAAAAATGTAAAAAGTGAAGATCAAAGAAATAAAGATAAAGGAATGGTGAAGCAGTGCATTTTCTCCCCAGATTTGAACTTTTGAAGCTTTCTACTTTTGTGTATCTATACAAATTAAAAGTCACTGGTACATATTGAACTTAGAGCACATGAGACTATTTGATTTTAACGTCATCCCACTGCTACTTGATGAAACATTAACTACTTGTTTGGTATGGATTACTAACCGGCACTACAACACTATTTAGCTCCAAACCAAGTTACATTAAAAGGAATTCAGTTGATTTCAAAGTTGTTGGGCGTTCTTTGAAGACTAACTAGTGAATAGTATGCCCCGGTTGGTCCTTTAGCCAACAATGAAGAGTGAGTCCCCTTTTCGATTACCTTTCCTTTGCCCAAAACAGCAACCATGTCACAGTTCTGTATAGTACTTAGCCGATGTGCCACAACTACACTTGTCCTTCCAACCATCACACGGTCGAGGGCATCTTGTACAACTTTCTCCGACTGACTGTCGAGGGCACTGGTTGCCTCATCTAATAACAAAATGGCTGGACTTTTTAGGATGGCACGAGCTATCGCGATTCTTTGCTTCTGGCCACCAGATAGCTGCAGCCCTTTGTCACCACACCACGTGTCATATCCATCCTTCAGACCAGTAATGAAGTCATGAGCATTTGCTGTCTTTGCTGCCTCGACAACTTCTGATTCATCAATGTCTTCTGACGCGCCGTACATAATGTTTTGACGTATAGTACCAGCAAATAAAGTTGGCTCCTGGCTAACGAGTGCAATGTGATTCCTGAGTGATCTTAAGTGATATGACCTGATATCTCGCCCGTCGATCTTCACTACACCTTTAAGTGGATCGTAAAATCTTTCAATTAAGCCTATAATAGTTGATTTCCCAGAGCCACTTTGTCCTACCAGTGCAGTTGACTTTCCTGCCTCAATGTTAATTGAAAAGCCTACAAAGACCATCACATCAGGCCTGGCAGGGTAGGTAAAATCAACGCCACACAGTTCAACATGACCAGTTAACTTATCTGGCTTGTACCCCTCAGGATCTTCAGGTTCAATTAATGAATATCTATCCAATACTGTAAATACTGATCCAACTGCAACAGAACCTTTGGCTAGATCATTTGTCATACTCCCAGCATCAGCAATGACACGGCCCGTGCTCACCAAAATCATATAAGTCTGGAATAGTTCTTTGGCTCCCATGAAGCCTTCTGCAATGAGTTTGCCACCATACCAAAAATCTAAAGCCCAAGTGCAAGACATTAGGCTCTGAGAGGTACCAAGTCCAATTCCAGCAAACCACGACTGTCGAATGCTTTCTTTTTGTGGGCCTTCTTGGGCTTTCTCAAGCATTTGGAGAATTCGGGCTTGGGACGAGAAGGCCGTAACTGTTCTGAGATTAGATACAGCTTCTGCTGCAAGCTTGCTACTTTCATCTTGAGCTTTAATGGCCTTTTGAGACATGTTTTTCAGAAGGACGAGCTTGCAATAGTAACAGATTACAATAAGTGGTTGCACGGCAATCATTACCAATGCGAGCTTCCACGCAATAACCAGACCCATTGTGCAAGCAATGGTCACTGCAGAGAAAGTTTGGATGAGCAGTGCCATCCGATCACCTACCAAAGATCTTACCTGTAAAATTTCGAGCCAACATTTAGTAACAATCATTAATGCAACATATTTTACTTTTCAAATGTACCCCTAAGATATATATCACTGATTGAGGGAAAGTTTAAACTTTCTTCATAAAAGATTAGAATCTTGAAAAAAATGGAGTTCTACAGGTTGTTTCAAAAAGAAAGTAAAATTGTTGTATTAGAAGTTTGTTTATCTTAGCATGTTGTTCTCATCAATGCTTGACCTTGAGATGTGGATCATCAGAGGCACATCAGCATGACGTACTCGTACTATTCGAATCATGGGTTGAAAACCTCTCATCGCTCATTATAACTAAGACGATAAATAGAAATATTTTCATGATAAAATGTATAGTTGATGAACATACCACATTCGCATCTTTGGCTAGTCTTGAGCAAACAGCACCAGTGGCATTCTCATCCTGATCAAACCAACCGATTTCAAAAGTGAGCATTTTTGAAAGCATTCTCTCTCTGATTCTTTTTGTCAAGTGCTCCCCCATGGCTGCAAAATTATAATGCTGGCATATATTGATCAAGAGTGAGAAAATAGCTAGTCCAAGAAAACAGAAGGCATATATTGTTGTTCTTTCCTGAATCGCACTATGATTTGGTAGAAAATACACTGAGATCATTGACCCCAATGCAAATGCATACACTGGCTGAACTGCACCAAATAATACTGCACTTGTACACCCTAATATTGCTTGCCTCCATTCTGGCAGATTCGTAGCTAGTAGTCTTCTAAATGAAGGTACTGCAACAACTTGATCACTAGAAACTGGTGCAGTTTCCAATCCTTGACTCGGTGCAACTGAATTAGCTGAACTGGACCGACTCACAATTGATAGTCTTCGACTACTAGTATTGTGAATATCAGCTTTTGGAATGGATGTCGAAGCAATAATATAATTAGCACTTGTATATTCTGTGCTTTTCTCAGTCTGTTGAAGGCGGACAAGAGACGTGTATAAGCCATGTTCATCTTCAATAAGCTCATCGTGTGAGCCCATTTCCATGACCTGACCGTTATGCACTATTGCAATGAGGTCAGCATTTCTGATAGTTGAGAGGCGGTGGGCTATGATGATGGTTGTCCGACCCATGGCTGCCATATCCAATGCTTCCTGGACCACTCGTTCTGATTCCGAGTCCAATGCGCTGGTGGCCTCATCTAGCAGTAGAATTTTTGGTGCCTTAATTACAGCTCTGGCTATTGCTATTCTCTGTTTTTGCCCCCCAGACATCTGTACTCCTCTCTCACCTACCTGCATTAGCAAACATGTTTTGTTACCTATTGCTGCGAGAAATATTTAGTGCATGTGTGGTACGCAATACTAGAGATGACTCGACAACACGATATATAAGATTTTAATTTATTATTTCTTCTTTATAATTGTCTAGTGTTGTAAAATACAACTCGCCTAAAATATAGCATGTTTGATTCACAGGAATAGACATGCTATGAACTGTGGTTAAAGAAGAAACATACATGAAATGTTTGTCTATTGCCGTACTCACATCTAATTGTATCCAATGAGCATATTAAACAAGCCCTTAACGAAAAAGAAATATTGCATGCTAGATCTTCTGACAAATTTTACACCATGTTTTATGGACTATTAAAATGAAGCCAAACAAAAATTCAAAGCTTTTTCTTATTTTTAACTACACATTATACAAAAATCACTAGTCCAAAATATATTATACCCCAAAATGGGGTTCAAACAGAGTATAAATTTGATTCATCTTCTGAGTTTTTAAGATTTGCATGCCTAGCATGAGCAAACTTGATTCTTCAACTGGTATCAGCAATTATGTTAAGCCAAAATCAAAATTATTCAGCTAGACATAATAAATTATTAATGCAGAGAATAAACAAGTGTGGTATAGACTTTAACGAGCTTCTAGTATACGTTTTCTCAATTAAACAAATGAACAAAGACTACACATCTGGTGGAGGTAAATAGGATGTTGTTTGAAATGTTTTAGATTCTTCTACAAACAAAAAGAATCAAATAGCAAACCCTACTGTCAATAATGAAAAGAAAAATGCTAGGATTAGTGTGCTCATAATATTATGCTTCATATTAGGAGGCTCCAATCACTAGCCATGTAGCAAGCCAGCTTTCAAGCTACCCCAGGCCTGCACTCCACATCACTCTCTTACCTGGTCCAATCGAGACCATCAAAAAGAGGAAGCTGAAGTGATGCATCACCCCCACCAAGGCGCTATGAAGTCAAACCTCCATGGCCAAGGGGTGGTGCCACAATATGCTACATTTTATTATTGAAGCGATGGGCCTTTGAATCCACAAAGGCAGCTTTTACTTTCGCCTCTTCCAAAAGATCTTTTGTACAAGATTCTCTTCTTGGGGATATTTTGCTCAATTGATGTGACCCCTCTACAGCGGACGCCTCTTAGTCAACTTGTCAGTCTACTTTTCAAATGTCAAACCTAAGCTATAAAGTGACTGCTTTTCAAAATCATTAAATGTCCTCTGAACCTAGGATTGCAGAAGAGACCTCTAAGGGATGACGCTCCAACTATTAAGATGAGATAACGTATTTTTCATTCAACGTTAACCACTTCACCTCTTTTTAATAAAAAAACATCACACTTGGTGTCATTTACAGGTAATGCTACTTTACATTCTCAACTTGTAACTTAACTCTCATATCGTTTCCTCTATACAACTTGGTGCCCATACACTTGTGGCTTAAGTCTTCCGTTCATCACACACTCAAATGTATAAATTGATTGACTTGACCATAAGAGTGCTCACGACCGCCTCTCCCACCATACAAGAATACCAAGTGCTTCTAACGGTCTATCCAAGTTTGCACGAGTCTTACACGTGAACGTGAATGGAGCCGAAATTCGTTGGCCACGTCATCAGCCGGAAACTGAGGTTAACAGTTGACTTGATGATGTGAACTCCGCTCGTGGAAGGCTATGGTAGGATAAGTTAATCAAAACTTGTATGAACATGATTCTTGAAGAGATTTTAGAAGTTGGTACTCCACGATAATTGCCTACGTTGAATCTTGAAGAACAAACACTAGTTGTTCATACCGGTAAAGTCCACAATTACATATTAAACGCAATAGATTTAGTATATATGCATGCATATTAAAGAGAATGCTCACTACTATCATAAATATGAGTCCTAAATTTGTAACCCAAGCAACTCAATAAGCGATAAAGAGAGAAGACTTTGTTCAACAAAATATAAATGTCTAAAATTAATGTGTCCAAAGGTAACAGGAGTATAGGAGCCCTAAGTTCATAACACAAGCCATTCAGCAAGCTATTGAAAGAGTAAACTACTTCTCTGAATAAACTCTCTTTAAGCATTCTTAAGGGTATAACATATTTTCAGTAAAGAAGTAACTTTTAAGCAAAGTCAACCTGATCTTATAAGTAAAAGTGCAAACCACACTAACCTGGGTATCATAACCTTGAGGCAACTGGGAAATAAAATTATGAGCATTTGAAGCTTTCGCAGCTTCAATAACCTCTTCCATGGATGCATCCTCTTTCCCAAAAAGTATATTCTCTTTTATAGAAGTAGCAAACAGTGCCGGCTCCTGACTCACCAAACCCATTTGTGATCTCAGCCACTTCAATTGCAATTTATCAATTTTGACACCATCAAGCAAAATTTCACCCCGTAAAGGATCATAAAATCTCTGCAGAAGGGCAATTACCGTTGATTTTCCAGACCCACTTCCTCCAACCAATGCTAATGTTTTTCCTGCTGGGATTTTCAGACTGAAATCTTGAAAAATTGTGCTTTCGGGCCTTGAGGGGTATGCGAATTCTACGTGTTTGAATTCGACTTCCCCGGAAACCTTGTGGAGGATTTGGCCTTCTAAATTCTCTGAATCGATTTTGGGTACTCTTTTTATGACTTCCATTATGCGTTCACCTGCTGCACTTGCTTCCGAGAAATGCTTTAGGTTTGATAAACTAGAACCCAATGCTCTGTTCAAACAGATCAAGAAAACTATTACCAGTAAATTCATCAACTAAATGTGCAAAAATATTGAGTTTCAAGAAAATGGATCTGCAAATTTGTAATGTCTCTGCTAGTCCCACGCCACAGAGTTCAAGCTTGAGTCTACATTGTCGAGGGTAGTTTATTTTAAGATTTTGTAAATGGAGTAAGGGTGGAGATGCTTACAATCCGCCGACGATGATGGACGCGCAGACTATAAAAACTGTTCCGCCCTGAGCCCCATGATACATAACCATTCTGCTACCATAATAACACATGAATGACCAAATTGCAAAAACCACACCATTACTTCCAATAGCCAATCCTTTAGCCAAACCTTGTTTTAATCCCAAATCCACAGTCCCTTGAAGAGCAGCAGAGTATTCAGCAATTGTTTTGCTTTCTCCAACAAAAGAATAAACTGTCCGAACTGAAGAAATTGCTTGCTCAACTACTGTACTAGCTTTATTGTACTCGTCCCTGATCCTTCTTGCAATGCTCATAAGAGCCCTTCCGTACATTAAACCTGGAATGATGAGAAGTACGACGAAGGGGAATCCTACAATAGCTAGCCTCCAAAGCATTACGAGTCCCACTATGTAGGAACTAATGAAAGTCGACAAGTTCATCACAAAGACTGGAACCTGTTCGTTGAGTGAGTAGCTTGATAAGTGACCAAACTAAAAAGATCTTGAAGATACTGTTTGATCTAAATATTTGACCAATAATATTTTGTTTGCTCTTCTTTAACTAGGTTTACAGATGCTTAACGTACTGTATTGGACAAGTGACATGTTAAATGCACAGTACTAAACAAGAATTTACTTAGTTTTCCTCTTTAATCTCATCGAATTTATTTTACCAAAATTGTTGATGGACAAGTGAGTTACCAACCTTTTCACTAAGGACATCTTGAATGACAAGACTATCACTAGAGATACTTGTAATAACATCTGCAGTGCTAGTAACATGCAAATCAAAGTAGCCCACATCTTGCCTCATCACTGCTTTTAAATATCTTGTTCTTAATCTTGAAGCTTGCCTCTCTGCTGTTCTTGTCCAGCAATATCCCTCTAAATTAATTAAAAACAAAAAAAAAATTGTTAATTGAAAAATCACTTCAATAAAGGTGTCCCAAAAAAATTTCAGGACTAAAATGGATAGGAAAGTAAAATTTGCAGATACAATGAAATTGATCTCCTATCCCAATGAACACGATAAAAAACTTCTTACTGCTGATATGGTAAGAGAACATTACTTATAATCATATCAGTAATAAAAAGTTTTTATCCTACTCACTAAGAGCAGGAGATGAAACTGTTCATTACAATAGTGATACCTACCAAGAAAACAAGCAACCCATTGTCCACAGGCCATATAACACAAAAGCACTGCATTCTGCATGCAAAATGAAAGCCAAATCCATCACTACTAATATATTTAAGATACTAAGATGGCTAATTTGAGAACACCAACTTAAAATATATACACATACACAGAGTGGCGGGGTGGGGTGGGGACATACCTCGTTAACCCGTTGAGTGAAATCTTGAGTGAGTGATATGGTTGCACTGCCAAAAGTGTTCATGATTTTGCTAGTGACTAATAACATAACTGGCATTGAAACTCCATCACCAATGGCTCCCAACAACCCTAAACTCATCAACACGGCATCGTAACTATCAGCATGCATGAATATGGACCGAAAAGAACCATTTTTCTTCTTCTTATTCTCTGTAATCTTAGTTTCATTACCCATATCTTAATATCTTTTCACTTTATAACTAAAAACAAAACAACAGAGAGAAGAGAGAGAGAGAGGTTCAGAGTCTCTATTGGTGTAGCCTGCAGAGAGAACATATATATATATAGTTGTTTTTTTCCTGGTTTTTGTGTTTGCATCTGCGAATGTTTTGTCATTTAGCAAGTTTGAGAAGGACGAATTTTGAGAAGGTATCATATGTATATAATTATTTATTAAACAACTCTGATTATTCTCTGTAAGCTCTAAAACATTTTTAAATAAGATTCTTCGAACAAATAATTATTTTCTTTAAAAAAAAAAAAAAAAAAACTCTATGAACCTATTTTGGCCAAATAACATTTTTATTTAAAAATGAATCAAACAATCATCTAAAAAATTAAACATTTAGGCCATGCATGTTTGATATCCCCAATTTTTCATGGAACTTGGAAGTCATTTTTAATTTTTCATCTTTTACATTGGTTGATAGGCAAAATTTTCTTTGTAATTGGTTTTCCCCCCAACCTTCACGTGACCTCCTTTTCTTGGTTTTCATTGAATTGGTTTTCCCACCACCACTTTGATGAGAAAATGGTTTTCCATCTTTTTATTTTTTTAGTAATGGAAATAAATTGTGTTCCCAATTGTAACAAATTATATCCCTTTAATGGACAATTTTCATGTAAAACAAAATCAAACGAACATCAAAAGACCCAAAATTTCAATATTTTCCATGTGAAAAATTATACTATTCAAACACAATTAATTGACAATTTCTAAAAAAACAATTCTAGGCAATTTAGTTCCCTAAAATTCATTTTCTTTCCACCCAAATTCCACTATTGCAATCAAATGGACCCTCAAACTTCTATTAAGTCTCAAATTAATTAATTTATGATCGTAAATTTACACTGCACAGATACACGCATGTTGAATTTTATCAGCCAAATTTGAACTTAGAACTTTTGTCCAGTTTAATATCAAGTTGAACCACTCCATCTAAGAATTTCTACTGAATATGAAACATATTTTTTAGCTACAAAGAAGTATATTCTTACGTCTAGATACACATAAGCTAGCTGGTTCTAGGAAGTAAATAATTATTTATAAAGTGGAAATTTCAAAAAATGTCCACTTTTCTTTGGCCATTTGCAAAAATGTCCAAAATTTCTTACATATCTATTTTACTAAAATATAGACCAAAATGCCCTTAATGAAAATTCAAATTCTACTACTACTACAAATATTCTCATATAATAATTAAAATTGTGTAGCAAATACAAATTTGACACATAATCGATGCTATCTATTTGAAAAAGTACAAATATCAATTCATACATTAAATGCTACCTATTCCCTAGAAATTGATCAATAACCACCGATTTTTTTTCATATTTTTAGTTGGATTTTGATTGAATCAATTAGGGTGATTGGTTTATACATGGAAATTAATTCTAATCAGATTTTTACATAATTTTTAGTTGGATTCTGTTGAAATTGGCTGGTTCAATTCTGATAGTTTGCTTATGATCAAACCCGTCACAACCATATGACCCGGCCCATCAACTAAAAAAAAATAAAAAAATTCTTACAAAACTCGTGAAAAGCACAAACCAAAGCCCTAATCTCTCTCAACTTCGACTTCCTTCCACCTAATCGCCGACGTCGATCGTCATTCATCGGTCGCCCACGTCATTGTTTCTACCACGGTGTTGATTTTCTGGAGATTGAAGTTGTAGGCGGCGGTGACGGAGGACGCAGAGTACGGTAGGTAAAAATCTTCAATATGTGATTTTTGTTCCGTTTTCTTCTCTTTCAATTCATTGCCTACGTATTTGAAGGACAATGAGTATATTCTTTGACATTACAGGTCTGAATGGCCGTTAAGGTAGGTTTTGAAGGACAATGAGTATATTCTTGCAACACTACTATATATACAGTACATAAAAATCCTTTTGTGATTTCATAGTTCGTGTAGTGCGATGAATTAACATTTTATCTATACCTATTGGGTTCGGATATCTATTGTGTTTATTGTTGAAATATGTGTAGGTTTTGGAGGCTGTTGGATTTGGAGGAGGTTTTGGATTTCGTTGACTTGGAGTATGACTTAATTTTGGCCGTGGATGTCAGTACATCAGATTTGATCCGGAGTGTTGCTGTTGGGTAGATTTTGACAAGGTGAATTTAATTTCTTATTCCTATATTGTTATGATTTTTGAATGTGAAATTGTGGCAAGAATTGGGTTGTTGGAATTGAAATTCTAAAAGATTAATACAAGTTTAAATGTGTTTTTTTTCAAATCCAATTGTACAGCCGTGCCAAAAAAACATCAGGTAGCTGTGATACAAATTCCATATCCCGAATAATACATGTTTGACAGTTTTTGTTTCTTGTAGAAGAATTTTTATTTTTGGGGTCATTTAATAAAAGACTATCTACTCTACAACCAGTTGAAGATAATAACTTGTGTTGTTAATAAATGGTGGGGAGAACTTCACAAAAAAAGATTGGATGTTTTTACGAGTCTATATTTTCATCATAAGCCAAAATAGACTGCAAGAACTAGAGCTTGAAGTTTACTGAAAAACAATCATAGGCTTTGAATGTCATAGGTGATTGGAATACTTCTGATGGTGTGAGAATTAAAGACTAGTCTAAAATTCATTTTTAACTTATGAAATTACTAGCATTAACAACTTCTTCCATCCATTGTGTCTTCAACAACCCAAGAAACTATTCATATCACAAGTATAAGGTCTATACCCAATTATGTGAAAGAAGTGTCAATTAAATGTAAATAGAAATTGGTGGATTGGTGTGATTACTATTTCATGCATTGAACAACACGTACTCATCCACTATAAAACATTGGCCTTGGTTTGAATATGAATGACAAGCATTAACTAGTTCTTCCTTCCATTGATTATGTCTTCATCCACCTAAGAAACTCCTCATATCACAAGTACAAGGTCTACACCCAATGATGTGAAAGAAGTGCCAATCAAATGTAAATGAAAATTGTTAGCAATTGGTGTGATTAATATTTCATACATTGAACAAGACGTAATCATCCACTATAAAACATTGATCTTGGCTTGAATATGAAATTACTAGAATTAACAAGTTCTTCCATTGATTATGTCTTCATCTACCCAAGAAACCCTTCATATCGATGTTGCTATTAACTTCTCCCTACCCGGGGTCGTCTGCGAACAACTCGATTATCATCGACTCTGAAGATGTCAATGTTTTTGTTCCATATGTTCCTCAATCAGGGACCGTCGTCGTAGGGTAAGCCTTCATCTCATTCCGTTTTCAGATCTAAACGAAGAAATTGAGCTGGACAAAGTTGGAGTGAGTGATCGTATCGTCGAGCGTGAGATCGTCCCAGTAGAAACCCCACCAGAAGCATACCACATATTATTTGATGACAATGTCGCAACAGTTCCGCAAGAAATAAAATTGTGATCATCATAAGCTCAGACAACAAGGATGACAGTGAGATGTCCTCTTTGTCCATTGTAGAGGATATGTAGAAGATGCAATCGTCGTATGTGAAATGTTGAAGTATATCTAGTGACATAAAAATATATTTAGGTATTGGGTATGTTTTGTGGTGATCATCATTTTGTATATGTAGTGACCTATAATATGCAGACAGTTATGACCTATTTTTGTTGTGATTACCATTTTGTATGTTCAGTGACTTATGAAAATGAGTCATTCATGGCTTCCTTCGTACGCATTACCAAATTGTGTATATAATGATGAAGAAAATTCTAGTCATGAAGTAATAAAAGGAAACCCGCCCGATTAATACACTAAGAATATTAAAATTGGAAACAAAAAAGATAGAAAGCATGCAATGCATCAAAAAAAATTTCAAATCATTTATAATCCATGTTAGCTAATCATTTTACGGTCAACAAAATGTCATTCAAGTGCACGTGTTACTCAAAGGTGTCGGGTTCCTACATATTTGTCTTCCAAACCCCCCACATCGGCCACATTTTCGTGTGTTGATTGACCTCTTAGTTCTTGAATGTTTACATTGTGTAGGAGGGCGACCTAGTGCTCGACGTATATTTGGGGACAATACTTTGATGGAACGAATGGTATTAGGAACAACTCAATCGGACTCCATTCCGACGGGGTAAAGCACTTCTGTGTACACAGATCGCCAAAACTCTATGGTGTAGTAAAGGGAGCAGAGGTTGATTTTTCGTTTGCACAAGTAGCTCGAGATGCATATGCACACGAAATTTGTTGTATCTGAAACTCTCGGCATGAGCATGTGTTTCCTGTAAGGTCGACGGTATACATTTCTGTACCTACACCAACCTCGAAAATGAATTCATCCAAATTTCGTACTTGCAAGGTCGCACCGATATCAAACAATATTCTCAATTCCTCATCCACTTTTGGTGTCAAGGCACTATAACAATTGGTAGATGCGTTTCTCTTCTCAAAGAACCATTGTTACATTAATGACGTAATGTTTTCGACCAACGAGATTATAGAAAAACTTCGTTGTCGCCTAAGGACTGCGTTCAATGACTCCTCACTATTATTAGTCATGACTTTGTATCGATTACCAACGAAATTTGTCGGTGACCAGGTGGAGAAACCAGCACGTTCCAAATAAAAGTCACGGCTGGTCGAATAGTTCTAATCTGTGTCATGAACTGATCGAATTTCAAAAGATGGTATGCTAGCGCTGCATGCTTGAACAAAAAAATGACATTGCTATTTCTATACCCAGCAATAAGATTTTTCTCGATATGCCATATGCAAGTACCGTGGTGAGAAGCGGGAATAGCCTCGTAAAGGCTCGCTTAATGCTCTTCTTCCTATACACAAACACTAGCTGATTTGAGTCATCAATGATATCTTTTAATTTCGTGAAGAACCTATACCACGATGTATTTGTTTCCCATCAACAACCCCCCAAGCAATAGGATATATTTGCATGTTGGCATCTTGCGCTGTAGCTACTAGTAGTGTTCCCTTATACTTAGCCTTCAAATGACTCACATCAACACAAATTACCAGCCTCATGTACTCTCAAAAACCATGTATACTCGGCCTGAATGCTAAGAAGAAGTACAAAAACTTCTTGTTGATATCGAGATCAATGAATGCGACGGTTCTTAGGTTTCTATCAGTTAATATGTGACAATATGACGGCAATTTCTGAAAACTTTCTTCAAGTGAACCACGAAGAATTTGAAGGCCCTTCTCCTTACCCCTCCATGCTTTATTGTAGCTAATTCGTACACCAAACTCACATTCCATAGCGCCGATAATACCGACAGGAACGTAGGGTTGGTTTGCATCATTCAATCGTTGCATTATGTGATGCCCAATNTCCATGCTTTATTGTAGCTAATTCGTACACCAAACTCACATTCCATAGCGCCGATAATACCGACAGGAACGTAGGGTTGGTTTGCATCATTCAATCGTTGCATTATGTGATGCCCAATTAGTGCACTCGTTGCATAAATTTGTGTATTTCGTCGAACATCTAAAGAACATGTGTGCTTAGGTATGTACTTTTGAATCTTAAATATGTCTGAAATTTTTGTCTTAGAAGCTCGCACTAGCCAATGTTACGTGCTATCAACGCAACACACAGTAAGAGATCTAGGATTCAACTTTTTAACCTTGAAATGAAACTTCTCTGTTAAAGTCTTTAGTCGAAGCCTTCTGTGTCGTTGTTTCTTGCTAAATAAGTTCCGATTCTCCTCAATGTCCTCTTCATCCATCGACTGAATTTCATTTTCAATACACGAATTCCCTTTGCCGAAAGTTACATCCGTATTATGAATCATCTGTGACTCTTGTAGTTCGCTCACACCCACTTCATCACGTCCACACAATGCATCTTCTATTGGTGAGAAACTGTCAACTCCAACAAGCACGTCGTGTTCTCCAACATCATATTGATCATTGATTACTCACAATGCTGCTTGTTTGTGAACAAAAATGTACTATTGCAAATCCTCATCATCCGCTACATCAGTAGGGGGTATATTTATGTTCGGAACTTTAAATTTCAATTGAATTCAAAACTTCACTCTGTCAATATTCAATTTCTCGAATAATATGTGTACAAG
The DNA here is from genome assembly GCA_903798355.1 of Fraxinus baroniana. Taxonomy (NCBI): domain Eukaryota; kingdom Viridiplantae; phylum Streptophyta; class Magnoliopsida; order Lamiales; family Oleaceae; genus Fraxinus; species Fraxinus baroniana. Next base: position 16,642 of record CAIGRO010060592.1, read on the forward strand.
CTCTTCATATCTAATATCACGTCGAATAATACTTGATGTTGTTCGGTCCCCTAACCACTTCCACTTGTTGTCCATGTTGATGAATATACCTCCGTACAAGACAATGAATCTCATAACATTTTCCATATCTGCATGCCATAAACGAAAATAATATCAACTAATAACGAATACCTAAAACGAAGATGCTAGCCGCATGCAATATGTGAAATGCTGTACACAAACTGTTTCCTAATTTCGTTTAGCATTTAATGTTATTCTTGACATTTGAAAATATCTAGAATTACATTTAAACCATCATTCTCGACGTTTATAAAATGTCGAGAATGACATGACGGGATTCACTTCTATTAAGTTTTTAGAATTGGCGATTCTATAGACAAACGAACTAATTTATAATGTATTGTAAAAGTCAAGAACCTATGGTGCAATTTGTATAAGTTGGGTTATGAGGCTTAGGGTTCAAGCATGAAAAGAAGGGAAACACGGGCGTCGCATTTTCGCTAGCGTATCATCCGGACACTGCTCGAGTGACAAAAATAGAATGCCTATCGCCTGTCATCGTTGAGCTCTTGCTCGAACGATAGTGTGTCGTCACCTGTCGCTATCTTATCGCCCGAGTGACCGATCGATTTGAAAAACCCTAATTGCATTTTAAACATATTTTTCCCGCCCACTCAACCTAATCACCCTCTCATACAAATATCCAAGCCATTGCACAAAAATTTGTGGCTGTCTTATTGTGCCTCATATTCATATCATCTTTTGAGAGATCCAAGAACACAATTCATTAGAAAATTATTCATATCATTCTTGAGATCCGACAACTAAGTTATGGGAAAACATCAAGATTTATGAATCCAAAACACCTGAATTTCTTAACACTTTGAGGAATATACTTTCTTAGTTGGACTTTAGAAGTTTCTAGAGGTTGGACAACAAGTATAGGAAGAAGAATAAAAATAGGTGATTCCTGGGTATCTACTTGGAAGAGACGTGTGCAAAAAATTGTGAGTTTGGAATTTATTGTGGATCTTGGAAGCTACATGAGGTAGATCGAAAAATCTAGTAGGGTGGTTAAATAGTATCTACGGTAGTAGATCGTGAGTTTGGAGGAACAGCAGATCTTGGAGATTATAAGAATTACAACTGCGGAAACTAGTAGAATTTGTTGACTGGAAACGAAATGTAACTCACATTGTCTATAGTGTAGGAAACTGGCTTGGTCCTGGAGTTTTTACCTAGTTGGGTTTCTCTGTCATCATATTGGTGTTCATTGTTTATTGCTTTCTATATTACAAATTGTGGTATTCAAACATAGGATAATGGAATTGTATGCTTAATCATCTAGAAACTATTAAAAGGGTCTTGTTGCTTTTAATAGATTAAGTCCGCAGGTAAAGTCAAACATAATTAGTAAATCGCATAATTTCAATTGGTATCAGAGCCTAATTTTGATTCCCGACCTTAAATTATCTAGATGATTAGTTCATTGTTTGTCCCGCCATACTTTGATGACAGTAATTATGCTTATTGGAATGTTAGAATGAGAGATTCCTAAAATCTATGGATGAGGGAATTTAATAAATGGTTGGAGTGTCTGTAGTACAACTATAGACAACGTAGTGATCCCCACTCTTATTGCCAATTGGACTAGGACGAACTTAGATGAGTGTAACTGGAAAAGTAAAGCCTTACATGTAGGGGTGGGCAAAAACCCGCCCAACTTGCCCTGCCCAACCCAACCCAACCCATTTTTTTTAGGTTGGGTCGGTTGGCAAGATTAAGTTGGTCGGGTCGAGTTGTGGGTTAAGCCGCCCAACCCGAAAAAAACTGCCCAACCCGACCCGCAAATTAAAAAAAATAAAAAAAAACTTGCCAAAGTAAAACGGGTAAAAGTAAAACCCTAAGCTGATTTCATTTCCTCTCTTCACTTATCTTTTAGCAGTTGACTTCTCTCTTCGCTTCTTTTCGCCCACTTCTTCAAGGAAACAGAGATGGAAACTATGTATGACTTGGGGGCAAAGATGATTGAGGAGCTGCATCTTCCCGAGATTGATTAAGGAGCTGCATCTTCATTTATGTCCCCACTT
>CAIGRO010060657.1:0-17885 GCA_903798355.1 Fraxinus baroniana
GCAAATAGTTTTAGCGGATTTCAAGTCTAGAAATCGGGTTGAAATTAGCACAATTGAAACCCGGAAGGAAGGAACAAGAAGAGAATATAAAGAATAATTCTTAAGTTTAATTTGAGAGAGTTTGGAGATAAAATCTCAAAGTATAAAGTGAGAATTTATGTATAAAAAATATGAATTCTATCCCTATTTATAGAATTTCATCATATCCCTTCGTATGGGTGCCAACTATCCATGAAAAGATGAAAAAATTGATCAAAAGGTGCTAAAATGGAAAAATAAAAAATCAGCCTAATGGCTAGTTTTTGGCATACGCGTATGCATAGTAGAGAAAATCTAGTCTCAGTTCTTTTTCAACTCCAAGTGTGCGTACGCATAGGCAAAACTTTCAACTCAATTTCTCAATCAACAATATTTGANTTGAACAACAATTTATATAACATTTGCCACCGCCATTGTTGTTAGCATTATTTTAGTGATTTCACACTCCTTTTGTTATTACATGCGCATGACTACACCAGGAATTTTCTACAAGCGTGTCTATGGAGAAGTTCGCTAAGATTGGCATTTGATTTGTATAAAAATGGATTGGAGGTAAGATTACGAAGATGGTGAAAGGTGGCTGTAATTTACTAATTTCAGAGCCTGCCTGTCAATGTGAGTTTTAGATATTCTAATTTGCCCACTTCATTTCTAATTCTAACATGGTAAGACATTGGTCCCTTTATCTGTATACATTGTTCCACATGCATGATGGTTAAGAATCTAACATATGACTACTAAAGCAATTTTCAACTCTAATTGTATTCTATTCCAAGCCTTGTTTTACAATTATTCTTTTTTTTTTTCTCATACTCATTTTCAACCACATATTTTCACAGTAATATATTCTTCACGTAAATTCAAAATATTTACTTACTTTTTAACTACACAATCTCCCAAAATTTACTATTCAAAAACTCATTCTTTTTTTAAAAAATTTTGCCAAACAAGGGTTAAAGTTTTACTTGTAGCATGTTTTTACCAGCTAGGTGGAACTTTCTAGAACTACCAAGTGGATTGATGTCTAATCATTGATCACGTGTTGTTTTTATATCGTTTGTCTACGTGCAATGAACTTCTGATCATAAAGTAACCATTATAAAAATGTTATATGACGTTTAATGTGTTATGGTTTAAATTAATCATATTTCATCTACTTGTGCTCATGGTGTTATTATGTACGACTTTTTTTTTTTTTCAGGTACATGGTGGTGTCAAAGTTTATTAGGCGCAATGTTTAGACACGAGTTTTGATGATTTTGTAATGTCTTTTAGTTTTATATAACGTCATTGTGCAAAACATCCACACCTTTCATTTTTTTGTATTCTCACCCCTACCTTCCACCTTTCATTACGTTAAAAGTCATTTTCAATAATTTTTCAAATAAAATGATGATTAAACCCTCATATTCAAATGTAACAAAAGGAAAAGAAAAGAAAAAATAAAAAACTAATTGCAACCACACTCTCAATATTTTTTTAAAAAATAAAAACGAATCCTAAATAAATTAGAAAAAAAAAATTCATTTCTCCATCTCCGCCCAAACATGTGCTAACCTTGCAAGAAACTCTCCACCCAATGCCATCGCCTCCTCCACCACCACAACTGAAATTCTTACCCAACAAGAAATTCTTTCTTTCTTTCTTTCTCAATTTTATAGTGCCATTAATTATTGGTATAAAGACAAGTAACAGATACACCCACTCCATCATCAAAACCTTGAAATTTCTTGTATCTTTCTTCAGTTTCTCATTAATTCCTTGCCAATCCATCTCGTGGTTGAAGAAAATCAAGAAAAATAAGGGACTGTTTCTCGAGTTTTCTAGGAGATCGAAAGAAGCATATCTGAAGCAATGGGTGGATGTAATGCGCAGAAATCGAAGATGGCTCGTGAAAAGAATTTGGAAAAGATGAAGGTTGCCGCAAAGGGTATTTATTTATTTATTTCTTGTTCCATAATTTTGAGATCAAATAGGAAATTTATTTATTTGAATTGTGTTTGATCTGTTGAAGAGGATGTATTTTTTTACATAGGAAGTCACCTTGAATCTAACAAGAAGGCCATGTCGATACATGTTGAGATTATTTAGGGTTTTTTTTGTTGACATTTTGAATCATTTTTATTTTATCTTTATGATTATTTAGGGTTTTTTTGGTTGATATATTGAATAGGAATAAATTTTTCAAGTATTCTGTATATGAAACTTGCAGTGCTTTTCCCTTCATTATTTTAATTGTTTGGCATAATTAAAGTAGATTTTTCCAAGATTGTTATTCCAACAAGAAATTAAAAACCAAATTGAAAGGTAGCATTGGGTGGTGGTGGTGGAGGTGGTGGCATTGGGTGGAGAGTTTCTTGCAAGGTTAACAAATGATTTTTTTTTAAAATTTATTTAGGATTCGTTTGTACTTTTTTTTTAAAAAAGAAATTAGGAGAATGGTTGCAATTAGTTTTTTATTTTTTCTTTTCTTTTCTTTTTGTCTCATTTGAATATGATGGTAAAATCTTCATTTCATTTGGAAAATTGTTGAAAATGACTTTTTACGCAATGAAAGGTGGAAGGTTGGGGTAAAAATACCAAAAAATGAAAGGTAAAGACGTTTTGCACAATGACATTAAAAGGTAGGGACGTTTTATACTATTTACCCTTTTATATAATATAAATGGAAAAATATCGTCTGAATAGATGTGAGTTATTATTAATTGATCTTTCATTAATATATCAATAAACTGAAAGAACATGAGTTTTGGGTTAGTAGACAATAGTGCAGACATCACAAATAAAGTTGTTGCTAGCTTATGGTTGGACTGTCGATCAAGCGAAGGCTAGCGATAAGCTAACGAAAAAGTCTATGTTTCTATTGCTCGAGCGAGGCGATGGCGACATACTAGTGATAAGTGAATGATGCAACATTTGGCAAGAGTTGTTGAGCCTAGGACGCGACATTTCATTCACAACCCCTCATTCTCTATATATATGACCTTAAGGACGTCCCAATCTTCACACCAATGATATGCAATTATATAGCATTCATTTCTCTCTTCTTTCTTAACCAAGTTCTTGCATTCTTGTTGCATAAATTCTGGTTTTCTTCACTTGCATTCCAGAGTTCGTAAACCATGTTATGGTTCTCCATTTCTTGTATGTTGTAGTGCTACTCACACAAGAAGATAGTCGTTGTTTCTTGGGAGTTGATTGCCATAAACCGTAGGTACCGTTGCGGGGCAAATTCGATACTTACCTCGACTTTGATTTTATTGCTGCTATACTGCACATTTTTAAGGAGTTATTTGGAGTCCATTTTCTACCATTACTCTACCGAAATCTCTATAGAATTCTAAAGGTAATTCGAAGTATTTCTAGGCCCTGTTTGTCACTCTATACATGATATTTTTCCAACAATCTTAAGTCGATTTTTTTTCCTATTGGAGTGACTCAAATCTTCAGTTAAATCATACATTGATTTAACTTCTTCTAATCTTCTATTGATTGTTGATCTTTTGTTTTGTGTAAACAGAAATAACTTCAATTTTCAATATCGATACTACGTCGAATGAAACTTCAAATATGGGAACTTCAGAACTAAGTGTTCCTAATGTGGTGATTTCTTCGATTGTGAATGTCCCTACCAATTCTATCTTACATGGAGAGAAATCGAAGAAATTTAATGGGGCTGATTTTAAGAGATGGCAGTAGAAAATGTTGTTTTATCTCACGACCCTCAACTTGGCGAAATTCTTGAATGAACATGCTCCCGCCGTACAAGAAGGGAAAAATAATAGGGCATCGTTAATTGCTCTAGATGTATGGAAACATTCAGACTTTCTATGCAATAATTACATTTTGAATGGATTGGACAACTCATTATACAACGTTTATAGTTTCAAAAAATCTGCAAAAGAACTATGGGAGTCATCGAAAAAGAAATACAAAACTGAAGATGCCAGAACTTAAAAGTTCATCATGGGAAAGTTTTTGGACTACAAAATGGTAGATTCTAAGATTGTCATCAGTCAAGTGCAAGAGTTGCAGGTCATCCTACATGATATTCATGCGGAGAATATGTCTCTAAGTAAATCATTTCAAGTGACTGCAATCATTGAGAAACTCCCGCCTATGTGGAAGGACTTCAAGAACTATCTCAAACACAAGCGCAAAGAGATGAACATTGAAGAATTTGTGGTCCGATTGAGAATTGAAGAAGACAACCGTAGTTCTGACAAGTGTGTTGGAAACAACATATCACAAGAAAAAGCCAATGTGGTAGAATCCAACAACAAAAGCAAAAAGTGGAAGCATTCTGTTGAGTCTTCAAGAAAGAACACAGAAGTTCAAGGGCAATTGCTACAATTGTGGAAAGGCTGGACATCGTTCTATTGATTGTCCAAACCGAAGAAGCAAGCCCAAGCAAATATCACAGAATTCGATACCATTTCAAATGGTATATCTGATATAAATTTATCGACGGTGGTATCCGAATGCAACAATGATGGAAATCCCATGAAATGGTAGGTTGATACGGGTGCTACTCGTCACATATGTGCCGATAGAGGAATGTTCACTTTCTATACTTCAATTGAAGGAGAAAAGTTATTCATGGGGAACTCCTCGACTTCAAAGGTTGAAGGACAAGGCAAAGTGATATTGAAGATGACATCGGGGAAGGAACTTAGCTTCAACAATGTTCTTCATGTACCGAATATTCGCAAGAACTCAGTTTCAAGTTCTTTGTTAAGAAAGAATGGCTTTAAATTAGTCTTTGTATCGGATAAGTTTATACTTACCAAGAATGAAATGTATGTATGTAACGGATATGTAAAAGATGGACTATTCAAAATGCATGTCCTTACTATTGTACCGAATAATTCAATGAATAAAACGTCTCATTCCGTTTATATTCTTGAGTCGTCTAATTTATGACATCATAGATTAGGACATGTAAACTTCAATTCAATATGAAAATTGATAAATGGGAATTTACTTCCTAGTATACATTTCAATAATGGAAAATGCGAAATATGTGTAGAGGCAAAATTGGCCAAAACACTACTTCATTCGGTTGAACGAACCACAACACCTTTGGAACTTATTCACACGGATATTTGTGACTTAAAGTTCATACAAATGAAAGGTGATAAAAAGTACTTCATCACGTTCATAGACGATTGTACAAGCTATTGTTATATATACTTGTTGAGAAGTAAAGATGACGCATTGGAAGTGTTTAAACACTATAAAATTGAAGTTGAAAATCAACTTGGAAAACGAATAAAAAATGATTCGTAGTGATAGAGATGGATAGTATGTTTCACCATTTGAAGAATTTTATATAGAACAAGGAATTCTTCACCAAACTATTGCTTCATATTCACCTCAATCTAACGGAGTTGCGGAACAAAATAATCTAACCCTTAAGGAAATGATGAATGCCATGTTGATTAGTTCAGGTTTACCTAAAACTTGTGGGAGGAAGTTATTCTTTCGGCTAATCATATCCTAAATAAAATACCACACAAGGATAAGGTCGAGTCTCCATATGAGTTATGGAAAGGTCGGAAACCTTCCTACAAATACCTTAATTAAAGTGTGGGGGTGTTTAGCAAAAGTACAAATACCTAAACAAGTGAGGATTGGACCTAAGACAATTGATTGTATCTTTATCGGATATGCTACTAATAGTAGTGTATATCGATTAGTGGTTCATAAATCTGAATTATTTGATGTACACGAAGGTAAAATCATTGAATTAAGGAATGCTGCTTTCTTTGAAGATATATTTCCTTGTAGGGAAAATGAAGCAAGTTCACATAAACAAACTTATGATGAAAAAGATGATGGAAATCTTCAAACAAATGAAGAACCAAGATGTAGTAAAAGACAATGAATTCATAAGACGTTTGGTCTAGAATTCGTAACTCATTTGTTAGAAAATGATCATAGGACATTTGATGAAGCAATGTCCTTACCCGAATCGCCTTTATGGAAAAAAAGCAGTAAATAGTGAAATTGAATCCATCATGAACAACCACACTTGGGAGTTGGTTGATATTCTTCCAGGAAACAAAGCTTTAGGCTGTAAATAGATGTTCAAAAAGAAATTGAAGTCAGATGGATCAATCGATAAATACAAGGCTAGATTAGTAGCTAAGGGGTATAGACAAAAAAAGGTCTAGACTTCTTCGATACCTATTCACTTGTGACAAGGATCACGTCTATACGTTTCTCGATTGCAATCGAAGTATTTTATAATTTAGAAATACATCAAATGGATGTAAAGACTGCATTTCTAAACGGTGAATTAGAAAAAGAAATATATATGGAACAATCGGAAGGGTTTGTTGCCCTGAAAAATGAGAAGAAGGTGTGTAAGCTTGTAAGTCACTTTATGGATTAAAGCAAGCACCGAAGCAATGACACAAGAAATTTGATAGAACTATGATATCAAATGGCTTCAAGATCAAAGAATGTGACAAATATGTCTACGTTAAAATCACACCTAACGAATATGTGATCGTTTGCGTATATGTTGATGATATACTAATAATGGGAAATAACTTGAATGTCATTTCATCGATGAAGAAAATGTTAACGAAACAACATAAAAGATATGGGAGTTGCAGACGTCATATTAGGGATTAAAATCTCTAAGACATACAATGGGTTATCATTATCTCAATCACATTATATTGAGACTATACTTAATAAGTTAAGGCGTATGATGATAATTCTATTAAGACACTGGTTGACTTGGGAGTACATCTAGCCAATAGTACCGGTGAGCCCATATCTCAATTGGAGTATACACGCGTTATAAGCAGTTTGATGTATGTCACTAACTGTACACGTCCGTATATAGCATACATAGTCAACAAATTGGGTAAATTCATAAGTAATCCGAACAATGTACATTGGAAGGCATTGAACAGAGTTCTTAGATACCTAAGACACACGGTTAGAAGGATATACCGATGTAAATTGGATATCTGACACGAAGGATTCGAAGTCTACCAGTGGTTATGTGTTTACTATTGGAAGCGGAGTTGTGTCTTGGAAATCATCTAAGCAAACGTGTATAGCTTGATCCATGATGGAGTCCAAGTTTATTACTTTAGATAAAGTCGAAAAAGAAGCAGAATGGCTTCGTAATTTTCTTGAAAAAATTCCATGTTGATGAAAATCGGTACCAACAATTAACATATACTGCGATAGTCAATCGGCAATTGCAAGGGCACAAAATAATATGTATAATGGTAAATCTTGACATATACGTCGGAGACATAATACCATTAAATAGTTGATATTGAATGGTATAATCTCTATTCAATATGTTAGGTCAAAAGAGAATTTGGCGGATCCTTTGACGCAAGGACTTACTAGAGATCAAGTATACCATCTTTCGAGGGGAATGTGCCTAAAGCCTATTGAAGAAGAATCACTATGACGAAAACCCAACCTTGTAGATTGGAGATCCCAAGATCTTGGTTCAATGGGATAACTAAGTCATAAACAATTCGGGGTAAAGCACTTATTCCCATTCCTAAAGTGTAAAAAATTCTATGATAAGTATGTATAAGGATAAGTGAAAAACTTTTAATGATTCATGTACCTTGAAAAAGAAAGGTAGGAGATCACCTATGTAAGTGTGAAGTGGGACCGCTTCTACGAGAATTTGAGGCTTAATTCTCCGAAAACACTTACGAAACCAAGAGCTATTCAGGGCCAAAAGGAATACAACCATGAGAACTGAAATGGTTAGATGAGTTATGGTGTTGGTACAATTGCCTGAATTTACACGAACAACTGGATGGTTCAAGACCTCACATTCACCAACTAGCCTAGTAAATTCGATTGTATTCAACTAAGGAAGGTTCAAATCCACAAGCAACCTATCCTGATGCTATGACTTGTCTTACGAACTCTGTTGTTAGAGTCTGCATTTATTTGTATTTGTTGTGCATATCGCAAAATTTCCATTCATGTGGGGGATTGTTGTAAATTGGTTTTGAAAGATTAAAATTTGGTTAAATGATAAAACCAAAACTTGGAAATGTGACTTTCGTGTCGACTTTGGCCAAATATTCTAACTTGATTTGATGGTCAAATTACAAAAATAAATAGACCAACTTGTTCTACTCGTCGAGTAAATCGTCGTGGTATATTTGAAATCTCAAAACCAATTCCGGATGAATGAGAAATTTAGGTCTAAAGTTGTGAAGAAAAATAGAGGAAGTTATCTAAAAATTTGACTAAAGCTGTTGCTAGCTTATGGCGGACTATTGCTCGAGTGACAGGCTAGCTAGCTTGAGCGACGGCTAGCGAATAAGCTAGCGAAAAAGTCTATATTTCTATCGCTCGAGCGAGGCGATGGCGACATGCTAACGACAAGTGAATGGTGCGACCTTTGGTAAGAATTGTTGAGCCTAGGACGTGATATTTCATTCACAACCCCTCATCCTCTAATATAGGACCTTAGGGATGTCCCAATCTTCACACCAATGATATGTAATCATATAGCATTCATTTATCTCTTCTTTCTCAACCAAGTTCTTGCATTCTCGTTACATAAATTCTGGTTTTCTTCACTTGCATTCTGGAGTTCGTAAACCAAGTTTTGGTTCGCCGTTTCTTGTGTTTTGTAGTGCTACTCACACAAGAAGATAGTCGTTTATCTTGAGAGTTGATTGTCATAAATCGTAGGCATCGTTGCGGGGTAAATTCAACTTAATGACAAAGTGTTCAACACTTGCCTCGACTTTGATTTTATTGCTAACTATACAGCACATTTTTGAGGAGTTATTTGGAGTCCATTTTCTACCGTTACTCTGTCGAAATCTCTATAGAATTCTAAAGGTAATTCAAATTATTTCTAGGCACTGTTTGTCACTCCATACACTATAATTTTCCAACATATTTTGTATTTGTATAAACAATAGAGGTTAAAAAATTTTGTCACCTAAGTTTTTCATATTATGTTTTTAAGCCTCTTTTTGATATACATTCTTTCAAAACACTTTATTTCATAACTCATTTCCAACCATATATTCTTCAATAAAATAATATTTTTCATCACATTAATAACTTTTTCTTACTTTTTAACCACATATTTCCATCATATCACTATTTAAAATACATTATTTCCTCAATAATATCCACCAAACACACCTTTAGAAACCACAAACTATACATCTATTTATTTAGGCGTAGTTTTCACACAGATATATTTCATTTTTATTGTTATTGATATTATTTTTAATATGTGTTGATTATTGATTTTCTTAGATTTGTCCTTCCTATTAATTGGCTCAAATTGTAAGACATAAATTTTGTACCTCCTACTATATGATCTAAGATCTAATTGAAAATCAGCAACAAAAATGAGTTTTTAAAGCACAAAAAGTCTTTTAATCAATACCCACTTAATAATTCATTTACTTAATGAAAATAACCAACTTTCAATTTTTTAAGAGAGAAATTCTGTAAGGACTTTTGTGTACGTGTTTGGTTGGGGACCCTTTGGCATGTATAGAAAGACACCACTATAACTTCCATCCATTATGGAAGTTGGTGGTTTTCTCCTACAATAACTTCCCTCGATAACCATATGGGAAGTTATTTAGGCAGTTAATTAACTCACCATATGAACTTTAAATTAATATGATTTTATATTGATCATGTGGGCCATAAATGGTTTACATTCTCCTACTTAGTCCACATGTTCAACGGTTAAAATTAAAGTGGGTACTTAATATGACCATATGCTAACAATGTCAATAACCTATTCAAATAAAAGTTCACAATACTTGAATCATGACATTCCTATTTTAATAATTAAATATTTTCCTCCAAGCAGTACAAGCACAATCACCTTTAAAGAGTATTTTACTTTATGAATGAACTTTCTATAGGTCATTCAAGGTCCAAACATTAGTAACAACAATGGATGAATTCACTACAACAAAAATAGAATTTCACAGCGTTCATAAAATGTTGCCGAAGACCTTTTGCTACTTTCGGACTTATGTTGCAAACCTTGTGTAACGACCCGGTCCCACTTAACGGGCTGTCCCGATCGTTAGATCGACGACGTATTGTCCCCACTGTACAAAAATGGGTCTTTTCAGTATACTTTATCCTCACTCGCACGCTCTCCGAGAAAACTTTCCAGGGGTTCACCCATCATGGAATTGCTTCAAGTCAAGCACGCTTAACTGTGGAGTTTCTAACAATGGATTTCCGAAAAAGAAAATACATCTTGTTGGTATGAGTAGTACCTATCAAATATCTTAAGCTTTCGTGGTCTGGGGGTATTATAATCACCCCCAGTTAAACTCGCGACGTCCTTGTCGCGCTTGATCCATCTGAGGATTCGTTGCCAGACATTGGGATTCTAGAGGTGGCTCCTACGGGTTCAAGAGGTGGCTTTCACCCTATGACGTAGCACTTTGTCCCGCATAACACTTAGTTCTCGATTTTCGGCTGGCATCTGGGCTCTGATACCATTTGTAACGACCCAGGTCCCACTTAACGGGCTGTCATTAACGGGATGTCCCGATCGTTAGATCGACGACGTACTGTCCCCAGTGTACCAAATGGGTTTTTTCAGCATACTTTGTCCTCACTCGCACGCTCCCCGAGAAAACTTCCCAAGGGATCACTCATCATGGAATTGGTCCAAGCCAAGCACGCTTAACTATGGAGTTTCAAATGATGGACTTCCGGAAAAAAAGATGCACCTTGTTGGTATGAGTAGTACCTATCAAATCTCTTAAGCTTTCGTGGTCTGGAGGTATTACACCTTGATGTTTCCGTAGAGTAGAAGGATATGTCAATATTTGTTTAATGTTATTATTACTTTTTGTAACTTTTTTGAATGTTGTTAATACTTTTTGCAACTTTTTTGAACGTTGTTAATAGCTTTTTTTGCAACATTTTTTGAATGTTGCTAATAATATTTTTGTAACTTTTTTATCCGTTGTCTACACTTATATTCTTATTTTTTTTATCTGTATAGTGATTTACTTTCAACCATTAAACAAGATAGAAGATGACAATATTAAATAATTCCAATATTAATCATTATTACTTGAACTCCAAAATGTAACAATATTCATACAAAATCTAGATACAAAATTCTGAAATACCTAAAAACTAATTCAATACATTTCTAATAAAAAAAAAAAAGAAAGAAAGAAATACGACAAACTCTAAGCAGTGAGTAAAACAATACCATCGGCCTCCATAATTTTCTTTTGAGCAATTTTCGAAACAAGCTTAGCCTCAACAACCATCGGTTGATTTTCCGGCAAAACTCCATTGCCCAAAACTTTGAAGTACCATAACTACGTAACTTCAATCATGGGCACTTTTTCCTCGTTGGCAGAATCCTTATTCATTAGCCATTCACACCATATTTTACATACTATTTCAATACAGCAGCAAAGTTTTATAAGACATGCCATATATTCTGAAATTTAGATATCAACTAAAAAACATAAACCAAAAAAGAAATGATGTTGTACCTGTCATATGTTTGTAGTTACAATTCTAGCTTTTGGATTTTTCATTAGTCCTCGTGGACCCAAAATTCTTCCAAGGATTTTCTTTAGGTTAAACATATAATGCTCAAAAGGGAACTGGAAGTTCGGACAATAGAATGAAACCATTTTATCCTTAAAATGACAATGAACAACTTCCAGAACTTATCCCTTACTACAAATGCCTTCCATAGAACGTTAAAGTGTACATGTGAAATTACTGCTCAACTCTATATTCATCAGATATAATCTGTAAATAATTGTACTTCCATTTTCACCCATAAAACCTCAAGAAAATGTGCACAAAAAATCCAAAATGGGAAAGCATGCAATATAATCACCAAAAGAAGCTGTAGTATAACAAGGTTCTTCAGGCCTGGGTAAATTTGGCCATATAAGATGTGACATTACATAAATGTTGTTGGAAATCAGTCAAGTTTGACCAACAATTCGGGTGGGACCCGGTATCTATTTTGTGTGGGTCAATGATCAAACGCATTCTACTCCGCGAGTAGATATTCGTGATATATTTAATTTCACAAAATCATTTGCAGATGAATGAGAAACTAATGCTAGAAGTTGGTAACTTGAAAGTAAAAATCTTGGAATTTGGAATAAAATGTGGGAACTTAATCCCACCTAGGAAGTTGAATGAATTTTGAACCAATTTATATACCTCAAGTTTGGATATGAGTTTGAGCCTCAAGGGGTATCAATAGTCTTTGAAAGGGGGAAGTCTTAGACAATGTCTAGACTAATCCAAAACCCACAGGTGCGCGCTACCCGTCTGTCCGGTCGACACGAGCTCGGGTCATGGTTGGTTCTTATATTCTTTTTGGACTAAAACAGACACTAAATTATTTATTTAATTTTTTTATTTATTTCCTAATTTTGAAATTAATTAATTGAAAATGTGTGTCTTTTCAAACCTATTCGAAACTGTTCGGACTAAAATAGACACAAACTAATAGTTGTGTCTATTCAGAAATAACCTTTCAAAAAGTTGCAACTCTTGGCCTGTAGCTTTTGGAAATATATAAATAGGACCCCTAATTTCCGAATTTGATCATTCCAATATTTCATTTTCTTCTCTTGCATTCTGCATAAAAAAAATAAAATTCCATCCATTGAGAGAGTACGAAACTTAAAAGATTGTTGTATCTTGGGAGGCGATTGGCATCAACTGTAAGCACTATAGCAGGCCAAAATCGTCTTAAGGAAGTAGAGTCGAACTCTAGCCTCAATCTACTGGTTCTGCAATTTCGTTAAGCATTTATTCAGTTTGCCATTTCTTTCTCTTAATTTCTGATTTTGTTACATATCGTGCATGCTAAATAAAATTTCTAACAAATGTAACCATAAAATCTCTCGAGAGCCCTAGTCGAGTAAATGTTATTGATGGTAATATCCCCGATATCACACACGGGGATCAACAAAGTATTCTACCTGCACTAGATGCCCAAGGATTCCAAAATTGACAACCAATCAATTCATAAGACTATTATCACTATGTTCACAAACTAAATAGATAATAACCCCACAATCATACCAAATAACATGAAGTCTATACTCATGACGAAAATAATAAAATAGTTTCACTGTAGCCTTCATAAAATATTAAATAATGTTATGTGTACATTCTCCCCTGCAACATGGTTGCCACTACCCCCATGTGAAGGAAATCTGTGCAGTAATATAATGGATGAGTTTAAAATCAAGAGTGTAGATATTGCCATATGGAAGAGTTTAAAAAAAATGTGTAAGGAAGAGCGTGCATATAGAATGATTGTAAAGTGTTTAATACTTATGAGATACCATGTTGGTTCACTGTAGCTGGCTACCTATATCTTATCTATGAGAAATTCCAAACAGTGGACATGTTCAAGGCATACAAGATTGAAGTTGAAAAACAACTCTGTAAAATAATTTAACAACTCAAATCTTACCGTAGTGCTGAATACTATGATATATATGACGGATCAGGAGAACAATGTCCAGGGTCTTTTGCTAAATTCCTAGAAGAATGTGGATTGTCCCTTAGTACATCAGAATCTCTTTAGGTAGAAGTACTAAAGACTACAACTTAAATATATGTACAAGTAAAGCAATTGTTTAGTGGTTACAAATATATTTTTTTAAAAAAAATTCCACTATTAGGTCAATTTTTGTAACAGGAAATAACCGACTCCTTGAGGATGTAAAGTCTGCGAATGAGATAAGGTTATAAGGTTAATGATTTTTTTCTTGGAAAAAGAATATGTATGTATTTCGTATATTGCAATTGAAAATGATCAGGACCATGGACAAATTCTTACTTTAGATCTTGTTTAAAAAGAAATTTCGGATCAAAACAATATTACAAAATCCCCTATACACAATCAAGATGTTGTTCCAAAAAAACTAACTCAGCAACATAAGAACAAATTCCATTAAATAAATCTACTATAAAAAAGTAGAAAGACCATTTCGGATGACTTTACAGTCTTTCTCCAAGAAAATAAAAATGGCATTGATTAATGAAAGAAGAACTGATCAATTAACTTTCATCGAGACATGCAAAAGAATAATTCTAAAGAATGGATTGATGTCATGCATAAAGAGATAAAGTTCATAAGTAACAATGACGTTCGAGAACTCATCCTATTGCCTGAAGGTGCGAAACTCATTGGTTGTAATTGGATATTTAAAATCAAGAGGGATTCGAAGGGTGATGTGGAGATATATGAGACTCGTCTTGTTGCAAATGACTTTACTCAAAAGGAAGGCATTAACATTAAATAGAATTTTTCTCTGGTTTCTATGAAAGACTCTTTTAGGACAATCATGACATTTGTGACACATTTTGATCTTAAGTCACGTCAGATGGTCTACAAATTAAAGAAATCCATATATGGGCTTAAACTGGTTTCCCGTAATAGTATGACAAATTTCATCAAATAATTATATCATTTAGTTTTGAGATGAATTCAATTGATGATTGTGTATCACTAGTTCAGTGGGAGTAAACATATTTTTTAAGTATTGTATGTTGAAGACATACTGCTTGCTTGCAATGATATATGCTTATTGTACAAAACCAAGATTTCTGTTATGGAATTTTGATAAAAAAATTTAGCGACACCTTTTTTGTATTAAGGATATAGATACATATGGATCGCTCTCGGCGTATTTTTTTTATTATTACAAAAGAGTTATATTGATAAAGTTCTTAAGAGATTTGTGATTCAGATATATAAATTAGGTGATACCCCTATTGCTAAGGAAGATTAGAGGTGTCAAGACGGATGGACCGGCCAGACCCGTGAAAATCGGCCCGGATCGACCCGGGACTGCGGGCTGACTCGTGACCCGAGTGGGCGGTTCACAGGTCAAGGAGGTGTGACCCGTGGGTTTCGCAGGTTGCACCTTCACGGGCCATGGTAAACCGCGGCCCGTGAAAAAAAATGAAACTTTAAAAAATTTTGAAATAAAAGGGGGAGGAGGAGAGGGGGAGAGAAAGAGAGAGAGAGAGCAACCCGTGGAAAAACAAAAGTTTAAAATTCAAAAAATTTTGAAAAAGGGGGGGAGGGGAAGAGAGAAAGAGAGCCAAACTCCTCCACTTGCTAGCTTGCTGCAAGCAAGCTAGCCAAGAATGCACGCTACGCCTGCAGGCGTAGCCTGCATGCAAGAATTTGGAGAAATATTTTGGGAAATCAAGGCCAAGCTTCAATAAAGGGTTTTATCTATAACTTTTTATTTTCTCAATTATTTTGTCATATTTGTAATATATTTTTATAAATATTCTTTTTTGTTTTATCATTTGTATAAAATGGGCTAGTTGTTTGTGTTGGGATTTATGGTAATAACTTAACCTAACTTTTAATTAATTTTACTATTTGCCTTTTAATGTTAAAATACTTATTTTCATGTGTATATATTATTGTGTTGAATGTCTTTCATTTATTTGGCCATTAAATGATTGAGTTTAGTGATTTGCACATCGTTTGAGAGAAGATTGTATATTTTAGACCAAATAATAAATACCTTAGGTTTGATTCGAGAGAAGATTGTACATTTTAAACCAAGTAGTAAATACTCTAAGTTTGTATAGGGAATAGAGATATACTCGTAACCCTAAGTGATCCATTGAGCTATTTTCACTAAGATTTAATGCGATTGTTTGATTTTAATCGACATATAGATATAGTATGTTAAATCAATTAATTAAGTTTAATTTTGCTCAAGAGAGGTAATTAACTAAATTTGAAAAATCGGGTTTAACATCATAAATGAGTAATTTGTTAATTGGCTTGTAGAGAAATTAATTAGATGACAGTTAAGCGAAACCATGAATCACAACCACGTTTTTCCTATGAAATTCTCAAGTGTCTATGTTTTCTTATTTTGTAGATTTTAGTTAATTTTCCTTATTTCTCAAAATCAAATTTTATTGTGTATCCGTTTTTATTGTTAAAACTAAATTGACTAAAGTTGTGTAATCGGAAAGAAGCATTCCTTGAGGGATTGATAACCCGGACTCAAAAAGTCTATTTTATTATTTGAACGCGACCCGTGCACTTACGGTATATAATATTAGAGAAAACATATTGAAGATGAAGATCAAGAAACCCGCAATCAAGAATCTAGATTACAATCAAGAATCAAGAAAAATGATTGTAGCAATTAAATTGAATAACAATACAATCAAGATTATAAAGCAAGAAGCAAAAATCAAGATCAAGAATCCAAAGAGCCAATAATCAAGATTCAAGATCCGGAATCAAGATTCAGTATTAAAGAATCATTCACAATGGATTAAGGTATGTTCAACATTATAAATTTTCTTGGTGATTTGACATGGATGATCTTGGTAATAAAAGAATTAGGTTTTCTAGTTTATAAATTTTAAAGTTTCATAAAATTTCAACATCTCTTCCTCTTGAACATATTGTCAGGAGCTCATTCACAATCCATTTTCCTTATGTGTTATATAATATTTTAAATGGACCATAATCTATAGGAAAAGAGTTCAAAAATGAGATGAACAACAAATGACTCGAAAATCTCTATTTCTAGGGATTTAAGATGAGCAGCAACATCTCTCATTTCCATTATATGCTCACGCACATCTTTAGAATTGTTAAACTCCATGCTTGAAAGCCTTTTCATTAAGGTGCTAGCCGATATTTTGTCAGAACTTACAAATTGTTCGTTAATAGCCTTTATGAAGTCCTTGGCATTATCGTATTGAGGGATTGATCCCCTGATGCTTTTACCGACACGAGTCTTCATGAGACTCAAGCTCAAACGATTGGATTTTTCCCACGATTCATATAGTGATCTCTCCTCTAGCGTACTTGATTCCGTAGGGACAAGTGGTTCATCCACACTAAGCGCCAAGTCGAGATCCATTCATCCTAAAGTAAGGAGAATTTTCTACTTCTTGTCAGAAAAGTTATCACCACATTGAATTGGATTTCGAATAGTCATTGAAAAAACTAGAAACCACTGCATAAGATAAACACGTACATTAATGCTTTGAAGATTATCTTTATATTGAATTAACCAATGTCAATTCAATTATGTAAAAACATCTCTAAACTAAGATCTTTAAGGAGGTTGATGAACAGACACTAAATCCTCCTACAAAATATTCAACATATTTCTCAAATTTTAAATGTTGAGTTTTTATTTGATTTTTAAGAACAAATAAGCTGCAAACAGAGAAAATATATAGGCAGCCAGAGCATATCCAAATTAAAATAGCATGGGTGTATAATTACAACAGACATCTTAATGTCCATTTTAATCCAAAACCAGTTACGTTTCCAGTATATATGGTCAAAGATAATTGTCATGATGCAGATTTATGAAATGATTCTAGTAACTTTAAAAAAATGGGACAATTAAAAAAATAATTGAAGTCTTAAATGATGGTAACCCAATCCACTTTTATTGAACATTAATTAGCCACTTATAAATCATTATAATCCTATCAGTATAAAATAAATGCCACATTTGAATCTTTGTGAATAAAAGCATTAATTCTAGCCAACATGCAACCTGAACATTTATTCTGCTTTTCTGAATGCAGACTTTTCTCTTCCCAAAACATGTATATACGTGATAACACTCCAAAAATGCAGCCCAAAATCAAAGGCCCAAAATAAAGAAGTCCAGGGGAAGAATTCAAGACGAAGGCCTAATAGAAATCAATTTAAAGGCCCAAGATAAAAAACCCAAGTAGGAGGCCTGAGAAAAAGATTAAACAACGAAAGCCCAAGATAAAAGAAATGCCATCGCCCAGCTGACAGAACGCACAGAGGTTGA
>CAIGRO010060659.1:0-10726 GCA_903798355.1 Fraxinus baroniana
CGATAAATTTTGGGGCGTTACAGGCATTGACTCGAACAAACATGTGGGTCACTCGGTCAATGGCTCAATTGCTAACGTGATTTTAGAGTTGGTCATTTAGACTTTTCAATTTATAAATATAAATCTCAGACCAATGAATGGAAATATTTCCTAAACTCTCACTGAATAAAGGAAGTGAGTATAGGGACTCTTGGTTGGTCATAGAAATGAAAGAGTCTTCGCTAGTGAAACTTTAAGAGAAAAGATTGGGCAAGTAGTCTACAACTATCCTGGCAAACTAATATGGACCGACCCCATCATCTTCACCCCGTAAGAATTACGATATTATCCCAAAGGTCCGTGTTCAATATGTGGAACGATTTCAAAAGATGCTTTCGAAGTGAAAGTGAATTATATTGAATGAACGTTACCCTTCAAAAGAAATCGCGTTACTCGAGGAAATAAATGATTTTTGTTTGGAAAAAACTCGCAAGCATACAGAATCGTTGACAAATAATAGATTTAGTGAGTTGTGTTATCATTCTATGAGGAATAACTGTTAATTATAGATTACTAATTTGTATCAAATTCGATGTTTGTACTTTGTAACACAAGATAATATGTTGGTTTTGTAATTATTCTAACTAAGCGATTTTCATCAAATAATGAGATGAATTTATTGGATTTCAGAATCTATCTATTGATTTCTATTTCCAATTCTCGACTTCAGTAAATTAGTGCTATTCAAGTGTCAATGACAATTGATAATCCATTAGTATCTAATATTTTTTTTTCCAAAATATATTAAATATATCCTTAGCACGATCTGACCATATTTCTAATTCGAATTCATTTTGTAAAGAAAGCATTCAATCACGTAATTATCAATATAGATTGCACACGGCCTAAATATTATTTCTAATACCCATTGCCTACGTATCAAATATGCAGTGTTCTACTTATTGAGAGTCTTTCGATACTACAATAAGCAATAAGTTATCTAATGATAGCTAAGCAATCAAATAACACAATCTTCATGCATATTTAATCACAAACACAATAAATAACTAAAATAAAAAGATTTCATCATTCATCCAATACACAAGAACTTTAGCCTAGTATTATGATATTCAAATTATATAAGAAGGTATGGAAAGACATCACCCGAAATAAAGAAAAATTCGAAGAACTTAAAATTCGATTTCTTGCAATTCAATCTGAGCTTTGGAACTTAAATCTTGTTGTAAAATTCTTTTTCGTCACTTGCTAGACTCTCTTCAATGATAAAATAATGGTTCATTACATTTTGGACCATGTTTAGATTATATAAGATGGTAAACATGTCGTTTCATATATAGCCCAACGAAAAAAAAAAGTAAACAAAATCTTCCTCTCATATTTGAATTAGGTGCGTACCTCTAAAGACCACAGACAGCCATCAGTATTTTTATTATAAATTTTTCCCCAGATATTCGATTGAGGAGATTCAAAATGCGTTGAAATATTATTTTTCCAATTCGAATGTTTTCTATAACAAAAATGGGTCTCAACATGACACTTAAAATTCAGAGCATAACTTTTTTGACTAGAAATTGATATTTGATAATACTTTAACTATATTTCACCCGCTTGACTTATTTTCTCATCTAAGTGACCCATAGCACATTTCAAAACTTCATCTTGAAGTCCGACCTTACTTTTAAATATTTTCATTTTAGTCCTCAATCTTTGGATCTCTTACAATTGAGTCCCTTTTTTACAATTCCGCCATTTATATCAATTTTTGTTTAAAAACACAATATACATAGAATTAAGTCATAATTCATCAAAATAAACAATAAATACTTTAACTTAAAGATCTAAATAAGTGTACAAAATACATTTATCAATTTTCAAGATAAAAAAAATTATGAAAGAAAAACAATATTTTCCGTTTTTTGGTTTTTTTTTCCTTACATATTTTAGATCTTGATTATAATAAAGGCTTTGAAAAGAAAGTGCATTCACTTTACTAGATATACTGACATTAGAATTGCGTTTTATGCTAATATGATACTTCACATTTTCACTTTTGTTATATATGAATCACTAAGAATACAATCTGTTACTCATATAAATAATCGTAAAATAAACATACCACGTGGCAAGCTAGCAAAATTCATATATAGCATAAGGGCATGATGTATGCGTGCCGAAGTGAGCTCAACCTAAGAGCTGCTCATCCGATCCCCTTTCGCAGAGGCCTCCGATATGAACTCATCCCTAACGAGGCGGTTAGTCAACCAACAGCGGACCTTATGGAACGAATTGACAAGACAACACATTACCAACGCCGCCTCTACATACCTACACTGTCAAATCCCTAGCATGTCAATAAGGATATGGAGATCATGGTACTAATCCTATGAATGATTAATTGATAGCTATGGCAAGAGATCTCAAGTCCCAACTGTACGGATAAGGCCACGTGTCTTCTCATCAACGACTCCTAATCATCATCGTCTACTATAAAAGCAACACTTGGTATCATTTTGGGATGATACAAGTTTATACTCTAAAAGTGAACATTGATTCTCTATACTTTTTTACTCCTTGTGCTGACCCCCCTTTTTTTATCAAACAAATAATCACATTACAGTTTGTCAAACACTTTGAATCATTCTCTTAGAAGGTCGTATAGACACGGTTTTCCCCGTATGAAGGTTTCGCCCCCATATCTCAACAAATCCACATAGAATCGCCTTTATTGATGTAAGATGGGTCATTCCACAATGGTTAAATAGAGGATGAAAAAACTAGTCTCACCTCCATCAAACCTAGAACTCCAAGTCCAAGCATCATATGAATAATCATATATGGACTTAGGGGACTGATGTTGCTCATATAAATAATTGTAAAATAAATACACCACGTGGCAAGCTAGCAAAATTCATATATAGCATAAGGGCGTGACGTATGCGTGCCAAA
Organism: Fraxinus baroniana; assembly: GCA_903798355.1. Classification (NCBI taxonomy): domain Eukaryota; kingdom Viridiplantae; phylum Streptophyta; class Magnoliopsida; order Lamiales; family Oleaceae; genus Fraxinus; species Fraxinus baroniana. Next base: position 2,947 of record CAIGRO010060659.1, read on the forward strand.
GCGAGCTCAACCTAAGAGCTGCTCATCTGATCCCTTTTCGTAGAGGCCTCCGATACGAGAAGTGTTTAGTCAACCAATAGCGGACCTTATGGAATGAATTGACAAGACAACACACTGCCACTCCGCCTCTACATACTATACTGTCAAATCCCTAGCATGTCAGTAAGGATATGGAGATCCTAGCACTAATGACCTATGAATGATTGATTGCTGGCTATGACAAAAGGTCCCATCTCTACAGATGAGGCCACATGCTCTCCCATCTAACGACTCTTAATTATCATCTTGTACTATAAAAGCAACATTTAGTATCATTTTGGGATGATGCAAGTTTATACTCTAAAAGTGAACATTGATTCTCTCTACTTTTTTACTCTTTGCGTCGACCCCCTTTTTTGATCAACCAAATAATCACATTACAGCTTCCCAAACACATTAGCAATTTGATTTGATTTGAGTATATTGCAATTTGATTTACACAGACGTTATTGTCTAGTTTTCTGTTGGCCATATCACGGGACCATTTTTTGGGGTCAACACAATCTAGTGCAAATGGAAGGTAAAACTAAAAAAGGTGAAAATTGAATTCTGAAAAGTTTAGCTATTATTCCAATATACTAAATAAAATTTGAAAAATTTCCATTAGTCGGGTTATTACGCCAAGGTTAATGGGTTTTCATGAAAACTTGATGATTTTATTGGTTCATTATGAAGCTAGTTTCAAATCTATCTAATAGATTGGCTAAGATCGGATTAATGGCCAAACCACGAGTGTTTTGGTTGAACAGTCGGGTCAATCTAGGTTTTATAACACTACTTAGTCTGTGTTTGGCCCTCATTTTCCAAATTCATTTTTAATCACATGTTCTCCCATAAAATAATTTTACATGTAAATCGAAAACTTATCATTATTTTCTATCGACTCATTCTAAAAAAAAAATCACTATTTCAAAATACATTTCTTTAATAAGAATAGGGTTCAAACATGAACTTAGTAACATCTACTAAAAGTAAAAGAGAATGCGTATGAAAAGCTCTAATGTGAATTGAAACTACCTTGATTACGTTGAGTGCTATCAGAACTCGTCATAAGATCTGAGAGTTTTAAAGGGCCACGCTGTGGTATATGATAAGTTCACCTTCAAACAAAGAGATGAGTGACAATTGTTACAAGTTTGGTAGTATGTTTTCAATATTTTATTGTTTTGTATGAGTAGCTAGGCCTTCCCAATTTTCAATAGCGGTTTGCAGTCGGCTTTAATTAGCTTGTTTGTATGCACCATTGGGTGGAAATGTACCTTTCCTTGTAACGGCTATTAGCCTTGTTTGATTGGATTATATTTTTCATAGAAAATAGAAATTAAATTTCATTTCCATCTTTTTGTATATTTAATTGACTAAATTTTTCATGAAATTGATTTTCCACATTTTTTTTATTTTCCACATGAAAAGCTATTCTCATAGTTTTTGGTTTTCCACATTTTCGTTTGACTTTGTTTTCCATGAAAATTATCCATTAAAGTGGGGGGAAAAAACACTTACAATTGGGGATAGAATTTGTTTTCATTACAAAAAAAATTGGAAAATCATTTCCCCACCAAAGTGGTGGGAAACCCAATTCAATGAAAACAAGGAAAAATGGGTCACGTGGAGGGTTGGGTGGAAATTGAATTGCTAACAAAACTTTGCCTATCAAACAATTAAAAAGGTAGCAAATGGAAAATCAATTCCTAGTTCCATGGAAAAGTAATGCTATCAAATAGGGCCTTAATGAATGAAATTTTCGTACTTGGTTTTTTGTATTTCACATGTGTCTAGCCTATGTTTCTGCTTGTCCTTATTCATAGCTGCTATACGTATTTGACCTAAACCTTAAAGGGTTAGGAAGTACTTTGGCTTCTCGGTTGAGTCACCTCAAGGATATGAACTTGTAAGATTAGATCTTATCATTTCAATTAGTGTAGTACCCTCGCATGCAGTGGTGGACCCAGTACTTGGCCAGCCCCCGCGGCTGTCGAGACATCTCCTTTGGGAGCTTTAGGTAAGTTGTCGTCCGCTAAGAAGAAATGAAAAAGAAGATGCCCGCTGCCAACTGCCAAAAATGGGTGGCTGTAAACATTGGGCTAAATTTTTTTTTTTCCTTTCTTATTGTTTGGGCTTTTTTTTTAAAAAAAAAAGGCCCAATGAATGTACCCAATCCAAGGATTTTTCTTGCAATTGCAAGTTGCAACCCATTAGCCACAAAACCAAATCCAATTCCAAAATTGAAAATCGGTTGAGGAGGGAGTCAGGGAGACGACCAGAAAAGAATACGCTACTCCTGCGGAGTGCGGACCTGCTATTTGTGACACCGCCGATCAGCGAGACCCATGGACGGTGTATGATTTAGCCTTCAGCAGATGTGGGCCTATGCCAACTGCCAAAGCAAGCTCAATTGTTGCCAACTATAGCCTGATGAATCACAAACCTAAAATCTTCACTTACATCTTCTCCGCAAGTTCTCTCTTCCTCTATCTATACTTCCTGGATTTTGTTTTGAATTTTGTCGATATTTTGGTGTCATTCTACTAGAATTTTTATATACCATTTCAATTGAGTTTCCTATGTAGGAATTAGGATTTCTGTTTTATGTTGAGAAATTGGATTGTCAGAATTTGGATGCACTGCTGATTTTTGTATTAACTGTCCATGAGGTAACCTTTTCTATACCTATTCTATTCTTAGAATTTATAGAACATATGCGTTTTGAAAATAGGTGGACTTAATTTAGACTTTCTAATAGATAGATAGCTTGGTTGATTGTCAATGGTCATCGGTCAACGATCTCATCCCTAACTAAACTACAATGCTGGATTCACCCCTGCGCATGAAGCTAAGTTTGAAACTTTTTATCTATGTCATGTACTAGTTGAGGCTAAACTTTGCTACCTTTTTATTTGTATCACGTGCTTAGACAAGACCAAGTCTTACCTCTTTTTATTTATATCATGTTCTTATGTGATGTTAACTCTGATCCATTTTCATTTGTATTATGTGCATAGATGATGCTATATCTTAGCACATTTTTCATGTTGATAGATTCATAGGCAGGTTAAGTCTTACAACTGTTTTATCGTTGATAGGTTTTTATTCGAGGCTAAGTCTAACTATTTTACCATTGCCAATGTTGTGTTGATTGTTCATGATGAACAATTCTTTTGAGAGATAAATATTTGAATAAAGTCATCGATTTCAAGGAGTTGGTAACTGCACATGGGCTTTCCAATTGGACTGTGCTTTCCTTTGTGTGATCCCATTCTATCCTATGTCAGCATTATTTTACCATTAAAAAAAATAAATAGGCACAAGAATATATGGTGTTGAGAGCCATCATTGGGTAACTCGTTGTTAACACAGACAACTGACGTAAAAAAAAAGGGTAAGATAGCTATTGTTCTAAGCTTATTATAATTTTACTACTCTTACCTATAGATAATACAAGGGGATCTCAAAGGCTAAGGTATCACTCTTCTGGCAGCTCTCGTTTGCCTGGGGTGCTAAAGATGACTTGAATAGGATGTTAGACGGGATTATCTCTTTAAATATAGCATCGAGCTGTCGACCCCTTCATAGGAGGCATATTTTTAAAAACTCTGTCATAATTGTATTCACAAGGGGCTTTGCTAATATATGACAATTCAGGACTAGAGACCACAATGTTTAGCTAGATGAGGATGATTTATACAGCGCACTAAAGTCATCTGTATCATTAGATGAGAAATTGGGTAATAACGGCAATGGGGCGACGAGATTAGGGCGACAGTACCCTCTCTATTCGTTGACGATTTTCGGACGCAGTGGAAGAGAGGGACGGTGACGATTTTCGGACGCAGTGGAAGAGAGGGACGGACATTAAATACCTTTAGGTTTAATTATTTAATTATTTTTAAAATAATTTTTGGAAATAAAGTTTAAATCTAAACACATAAAAATAAAATAAAAAAGCTCAAGATGGGGACCATGTTTTCCGTCCCCACCCTTTTTACTATTTGGGGTATGATTTCGTGCTTCTTAAATGGGACGAGGTAGGGACGATAATTTTTTTACTATAAGATCAAAATGGTTCACCCTAATGAATAGTCTCTACATGCTCTCTACACAAGTCTAAAGAGAACCATGTCGTCTTCTTCCAACTCGCAACCTCTTCCTACCTACTCAAACATTAATCATGGATTGCATTGAATTTGTGTTTCCTCAAGCCCAATTTCCAAAGAACAATACTTACTTTTGTCATTCCTTATGAAAGGACATCTCGAAATAGATTGCTCAATGGGGTGAGTTTTATCTTGACTTTATCCGTTAGAGAGCTATCTTAGCTACATATTTAGCCAACAATTGTATCTATCCATAGTTAACTCAAATCTCTACCTTAACTGATAAAATAGTGGTGGGAGCAACTTCCTCACTTGTTTCTAGAAGAGGAAAGCCCGTTGTCCCAGCTCAATGACCGGGACAAGTTGGCACCCCCTATTGGAGGGGGGTAGCTGTGGTAGCCCCCCTCCAATAGGGAAGCGCCAATTGGTGCCCCTGTTTATGTCCCGGTCATCGAGCCAGGACATAAAGTATGGCCCTTTCCAGAATTTCCTTATTTGTCACTCTTTGTCCTAAACTTATAAACATGACTATGTTGATATTCTTTATGTTGGATGTTGATGTTGTCTATATAGAAGTTAACACTTCTTGGACACTTGTCAATCTTCGTTGATACTTTCCGTCTACCATCTAGTCAAAAATTTTATCATTTGCTTGAAAGTGGACGCCACTAACCCTACTACATTGAGGAGCAGTCTATGATAGATTACATCGAATGTTATAGGCACCTTTACTACAAAAAGTTTGATATCACCATTGTGATATTGGGATAGGTATCTAAGGTCATTGAACATTCAATAGTACAATATGGAATAATAATGACTTCTTTGAATCTTTTGAGGGATGTGCTAACCATTTTCTATTCCTCTCGCAATCTTTGTATAAACAAGCTACTCATTCAGATTATTGTCCCCATCAGTGGTATTACCACTCCCAAAACGAATTGGTCATCTTTAAGGATTGGCTTCCATCTCCTATACTTTCTTTTTTTCTAGCATGTTTTCGACTTATGGGTTATCTTCTTATCGAGCCTATGCTCCAAATCTATCTCGGGATAGCACAACTAGCTATACGACATGCAACAACACCTCATGTTGATCTAGAGGTACTGTAGATTGGACAGTCGAACACTCTACATGTTGAGTAGTGAAGGTACCCCTAACTAAACAACGGGGGGTTGTGGCACCTGTCCTTCATCTCTTTGCAACCATTGCTAACAGTGTGATTTATACACTTATTTGGACTTCTAATCGCCTATCTAGGTAGATTTTCCCCTAATTTAGTGTAAAATATGTTAATTCTTGGTAAAACTCAAACTTAAAACATAAATGGCACGAAGAAGCATTTTGGAACTCAAATGGAGTTTATTCAGAATAATTCAAGGTTAACCGAATTGCAAGAGAGAACTAAGAGAGCAATCGAAATAAATTAACAAGTTTCAGGGGCTAAATCCAACATTTAGAAAAGTTTAAGGACTAAATTGTAAACTTTTGGAACTTAGAAGGAATTAATTGAGAATGATTGTGGATGATGTTGATTAGATTGCAAAGATTTAAAGATGAAGGACCCATGGTGCAAACTAGAAGATATTTGAGTTAAACCAAAAGGAAAATTTAGGGACCAAGTTGAATAAGAGTTAAAAGATGTGAGTTGCAATTGCAACGCATTAAAATTATTTCCCTAACAAGCAAACAACGTTGATTCATGTGATGGCAATGGTTTCAACCATGTGATCGCTTGGTTATTTTGGCTAGTAGAGTTTTTTTTTCCTAATTTGTTTCAACGTCTTCTAAAAAAGCAATTAGGGCACTTTTGCCTAATTATTGTTGCTATAAATTCAAAATTTCATCAACAATATAAGGATGGTAAAATAGTTCATCGACTAGAGCGGCTCGGGCTCGGCCCGGGAAAAGCCCTAGTAGGGTCGGCTCGTAGCTCGATGGGCCGGCCCAGCTCCAGCTGACCCCCAAAAATGGGGCTCGACCAGAGCCACGAGTTGACCCGGATCGAGCTTTTTTGGGGTCGAGCCCAAGTCGATGAGCTATTTTGCCATCCCTATCTACAAATTTCCAGTTCTTAACTTTTTTTTCCTTGGAACTATATGCCATTATCTAATATAACGGAGTTTGGTACTTCGAACTAACACATGATATTTTTCGAGATAAACTTACAAGTATTGGCCTCAGTGATGCTTGTAAGAGGTTATACCCCAGTTTGCAAATGGCTAAGAGCTACTAGTGGTAGTCAACTCTTGTGATGGTTGTCAAGGTATCGCTACGAACTTCTGGCTTCTTTTGCATTTTCTAGTGAAATTTATGGCATCTTTCCTCGTAGTTGGCCACTAAGACCTTGTTTCAAGCCTTTTGTGCCAGGAAATGTTTGTTGGCGTTATTACTACATATCCCACCATGGATTTCTCTCATTATATACATTGCTTCATTGTCATTCACACATCTTAGCAAAGGGAAAGTATACCATCATTTGAATAAAATTCATTCTGTAGTATATAGCTGGCTCCTTTTATTCTCAATTTTCTTGCCTTTTTTTCCAAAAATTTTTGGTATTGCTCTATCCCTTAACTAAGATAAATCTATTGTATCCATGAGGCTTTCCCTTGTATCTATACACTTTCTTCCATTTTTTGATTAACTAATGGGCTTGACGGTAATTCTACTGGTATGATTTTGAATCGCTCCATATCCTTCATGCTTGCTAATTTTGCTAATTCATCTGCATATCTATTTTCTTCTCTAGGAAATTTTTGAAAGCTCAAATTTATTGAAGTGTTGTGACAAATCCATGACCTTGGTTAAGTATGCAACCATTATTTTTATCCTTGGTAAGGAACCTTCCATTGACCCTATTACCACTAACTGCGAATCAATTTATACCACGATTTTCTAGGTAAGCATTTCATTTGCCAATTGCAAATTGGCTATTAAAACTCATATTCGGCTGCATTGTTTGTTGCCCTGAATGCGAACCTAAGTGCACAATTCAATTTATGTTCTTCCGAACTTGCTAAAATTATTGCCTTTACGGCACCACTTTCTCCTGGTGACGTATCCAGAAACAGTTTCCAAGTTTTCGGTTAGGCTTCAATTTTAAGAATGGGGATGCAGAAAGGTAGGCAATGAAATCTTCTAATGCTTGTATCTGGATTGTGGATCACCCTTTATAGTTTATATCGAATTGTCCTAATTCCGTTGCCCATTTCATCAACCTCCTCGACTCGTCAATCTTTTGTATTACTTGTTTGAGTGAAAAATTGGTGAATACGTCAATATTGTGACTTTGGAAACAGGGTTGAAATTTTTGCGACAATATTACTAAAGTGAGGGCCAGCTTCTCCATATCAGAATATCTAGCCTCAACACCTTGTATTTACACACGGTATACTAGCAATTGTTGTTTCTCTTATTCTCTTACCAAAATGGAGTTAAATGCTGCCTTAAAAATTGCCAAATAGAGAAATAACTTTTTGTCATTTAGTGGCATCGATAATAGTAGTGCTTTTCTTAGATATTCCTTCAAAGTGTGGAAAACTTGTTTGAATTCTTCAGTCTCAGGGGCGGATCCAGCACCTGGCCAGCCCCCGCGGCCGCCCGTGCTGGATCCGCGGAGCAATTTTTTTTTTTTTTGACAATTG
>CAIGRO010060675.1:0-13391 GCA_903798355.1 Fraxinus baroniana
GTCGTCCGTGTTTGATCTTCAAAGCAACGATCGTTTCTTTCTCTCCACACACCAAACGATACATCCTGGAATGAGATCTCAAACAAGTTTGCTATTCTTATTTCGAAACTTTCTATTCCAAGCCCACACCACCTCCTTTATACTCCTTGGCAACACCCAACTCATATGTTGCGAAGTCATAATATCATTCCACATCCAACGAACACTATCACAATGAATGAACAAGTGATCAATCGTCTCTCCACCCCTCTTACACAAATAACACCACCCCGTAATACAACAACCCTTTCTTCGAAGATTATCCGCCGTTAACACCTACCCTCTCACAATTGTCTATAGTAAAAAAGCTACCATTGGAGGTAATTTACTTTGCCAGACCCTTTTCCAAGGGAATGAACTCTCAACAGGTTCCACTAATGATCTGAAGTAAATATGAACAGAGAACAAAACCATTCCGTGCCGCCCTTCACCTGCTGCAGTGGTCCTCTCCTACCTAAATGTGCACATCATAAAGGGAAGCCAAAAACAAGGCATAATCATCCAACTCCCAATCATATAAGCCCCTCATGAAAGCGATGTTCCACTAGGATTCCCATTAGAAATAGCCATAGCATCACTCACCATAATTGAAGGCTCCAAGGCAATGCGATGTAAAGAAGGAAACCTTACTTTTATTCTCCACACCAACAATTGTCTCAAAATCTAACATTCGTACCGTTCCCCACCACAAAAGATAATCTATTCTGAAAATCACTCCATCCTTTCCTAATAAACCTCCACGAGCTCATCTTATAAAAACCACGATCCTCACCCGAGCACCACTCTCCTCCAAAACACAGTATTGCACCACAATGATTTCTCTTCAGAAGTTGTCCCTCTCCATACCAGATCGCCACAGCCACTTCTTCAACAAGGCCTTGTTAAATAAGACAAGGCTCTTCAATCCAAGACCCCCTACCCCCAACGGGGGAACAAACGCCACCCCATTTATAAGAAAAATTGCAGTCATGGTACTAAATATTTCATTTAGTAACAAACTTTACCAAAACCTTTCATTTGTGTCACGCACGATACCAAACCTCCCAAAATGTCACAGGTGAAATCTAAATAGAAGAAACTGTTAGTTTGACCGTTACTTGACAAAATAATTAACATTGACCACAATTTTGACTAATTCTAAAATGATAAAATGGTAACTTTACATTTTTCAACAAAAAAACACAATTATAATATATGAATAATTAAATCAAAAAAATATAAGCACTATTCATCTTCTTCTCCACTAACCCCTCAGCCCTACCCACCCAAATCCACCATCACTACCAGCAGCTAACACTATAGCACCACCTAGAAATTCAATCCCCCTTCTAGTCTTCCTCCGCTTCTGCCCCGCCGACTTCAACCCCTATCAATCCCCCAATTCCACCACAAATATCTTAAATAATCCATTTAAAACTACTTCCTCATCAGCTACACCTATACCCTCCTACATCTTCTCCAACACCGAGGAGGCAGCTGCTGAGCGTCCTCGCCACAAGGTTTGGACAAAATCTGAATGAAATGTTTGGTACCATAACTGCAATTTTTCCTTTTTTTATATACAGAAGTTAGTTGGGATAAATTTAAAAGATTGGCTGGTGTGGTGGCTAGAATGGTTGGTGTAGGTTAAAATAATTAAATTACTTATTTTGATAGTAAAGTAAGTTGACAAGTTTTTTTTTGATTTGTTATGTTACCTTTCCAAATTTTAATTCGATTTGAGTTGCCATTTTACAAGTGAGATAAAAATTACTAGTGTTCAACACACGCATTCAAATTTTGTAAATTTAGTAGTTTTCAATATAGTCACAAATTAAAATTCTAAATGGACATTGTACTTTCCAATGTTGTTTTCCGTATGTCACTCCACATCTATCCATTTGGAAGTTAATGATTTCAGTGGGGTGAAAAACAGAATAGATCAATTCTCAAACGATTCTAATTGACAATATCAAATTCCATAATAATAATAATAATACATGCAAGAATAGTTAGGTAGAGAGTCACAAAATAATAAGCATATGTGATCATTGCAGAAGGAAATTAATTTTACTCTGTCAGGCTTTGCATCACAGGTGTTTTACAGGCTCTCTCTCAATGGGGGTGGGCCCCACGTGCAATAAAAAATGCCCAAAAAAATACCCACCCCCCTGAATGTGAGAAGCCTAGAACAACACTGTGAACCACTAAGCTGATAATGTAGCGGGGCTCATAAAATAAATGCAATGGAAACCAACCATTCAATTTATAAATCTATAATGCAATAAATGCTTACTTCCACCATCCTCAATTTTTGCACTTATTTGCAGCCACGTCCCCAACATTTTTTTGCAACAAACAAATCCTCAAACTTCGATTAATTGCGGCTACCATCCTCATGGATAGTTTTCATCCAAATTTCCAATTAGTGAATCTAAAATGGTGAATTTGCCCTTCACTTTAAATAAACAAAAAGAAAATAAAAATAAAATTTTCTTCTCACCCACCCCACCCCAACCCAACCCAAAGACCGCATGGCAATCTCAGTTGGCATTGTTCCCGAAATAATGCCGACTACTCTATAATGAGGGAGAACTATTTTTTTTCCTTTCGTTTTTCTTCTTTCTTTTTAAGTTAAATGGAGGGTAAATTAGTTCAATTAAGGATAACTAACGGAGTTTTTGGATGGAAACCGTCTATGAGCACAGTAGCCGCTAATTAATTGAAGATTTGGGATCTATTTGAAAAAAATAATAAAAAATAAATATAAATATATATAAAGGAGGAAGGTTGAGACGATTGTTGTGATTTACCCTTCAACTTATGAAACCTATGCAGAGGCACAAGTACAAGAATGTGGAGTACTAAAAGTACACGAGGAGTATGATTTACGTTTAACTTCAAAGATGATGACTGGCATTGCCTATTTGTGAATCGATTCAGGATGATGGGGGAGTGTCTTCCCATGGATCAAAGGAAAACTGTGTACCAATGCAAATGTATTTGTTCTATCGATGCACTTAATCTTGATGAGAAGCTTTTATATTGCAGCACGCTTATCAGTAAGTGATTTTGACTTCATTTCGTTGATTATGCAGTGTTTTTGAGGCATTACTTGGCTTTATATATTGATTGGAGCTTCATTTTTGTAATTGACTGAGATTCTAATAGATATATCTAATCGTTCTATCGTGAGCTAGTTGAGATTTGAGGAGAAAAATGATGTCTACGACTTTGGTGTAATCTTACTTGAGATCATTGTGGGCAGAATGATGTCACACCAGTACGATGTCGTCAATTGCCATCCACAACAAGCTGTGTTATGCTCTTCCAGTGAGGCTCTTAAGTATGGTCACATAGCAACCACACATCAAGCGAACCTGGACCTGCACTCCACTTCATTCTACCCATTTAGCTATTTGGCCAAACCTCTATGGAGAGGCCGAAACCGTATGAAGGACCAAACTCTCAAGGATAAAGCGAGGCAGGTAGAAGCGCTGCAGAGAATCTTTTGTATAAGATCTTTCTTTTATGATTGATGTAACAACACACTGCAGCAACCATTCTACCAAGTCAACATGTCAAGTCTAGCCTCTTTGTGTCAAGCCTAGGGCTGCAAACGGACACAACATTAAATGCACGTGAGCCTAAGATTGACAAATTGATAGCTATGACAAGGGCCACGTACGACGTGACTCTTCATCCAACTGTTCTTACTCATTTCCTTCTACAATAAAAACTCACATTCAAGAGTAATGCAAATTTAGACTCACAAGTTATAACTTTGCTCTTATTACTCTCTACATGTCTCCCAAATCTGAACCCCTTCTCATATAAGGGGCCCACGTCTTAAGCACATCCCACACCCAAATATATACTCTTACAAGAATTGACTTGACCGTTGGAGTGGTTGCAGTCACCTTTCCCACCATTGGAGATTGGTCACCTATCCTAATGGTTTGTCCAAGTATACCGGAAAAGCTACATGGACGTTGGGAGTCAGAATTTGTTGGCCATGTCACTCATACAAAAATCAAGGTCAACAAGCTGAATCTTATTCTCAACAAGTTTGGGATCGTCTACATAATCCCCTTTCACCATTCAATTCGGTTCATCACCATTTCAAGAACTCTTGCCCACTATTCACTACATTAGGGATTTGATGTAGGGCGTCTATAGTAAGAACATACTAAAATATACACTTTTCATACCTAAAGTAACACCAGGAAATCTTCATAGGGCAACACTAATCCTACTTGATCTTTCTTGATTCTTCTTCAGTTGTTAGTAAGCCTACCAGCGGATGATAAAGCTCAGCGGAGTATAGTTGATTCAGCATTGCACGAGGAATGCTGGGACGATTTGCTGAACGATTCGCTGAAATCCTAATAGAGCTTTGTATGAGGTGCCTATCAATTGAGCCATCTGAGAGGCCTTATGTTGAAGATGAGATCTGGAATCTGCAGTTGCAGCTCAAGTCCAGGCTTCACCGCACCAAGATTCCAACAGCAATTCAGTCACCAATTCAAGGCGTCTGATTAAATTTTACAGTGCTGTATTGGAGGATAAAAAGCTACTGTATAGAATTTATCTGCACCTAAGCTGCATTTTTATTATCTATTCTCATTACTCAATTTTCGACATTGTTCTCCAACGATATCCCCAAATCCTATTTACCACAGCTCATATTCGACATTGACCATTTTCGATGGATGTGTAGAATACCTTATAAGGCACGAGAATCGGGAACATTGAGTCACCACACACACAAAAATGAGTACCACGTCTTCCCAACAAAGGAGTCATCTTCTTAGTGATAGCTTATTTGTAATAGTAAACAACAATTTTCAATATGCCAATAAACGCAGAAATGAATAACCTCTGAATTTAAGTACAAAGTGTAAATTGTTAACTTTAAATCACCGAAAGATGTCAATTGTACCCATGAAATTTCTCCAGAATTTTTCTTTTTCGTTTTATAAAATATCTAAAGAATTTCATACAGAATAATTGTACACAGCTACAAGCACACTCAAATATGGGCGACGGCAAACTGCATCTGTCTAAAAAGCAATTCGCTTATCATTTCCGGAGAGATAAAAATCTACACCAATGGTCTCTATTCTTCTGAGGGCAACTTGTCTGTTGACATAATTTTCTTTTTAGATGTCCTTTAGTCTGAGGGTCACAGCTCTATAAAATATCTAAAGAATTTCATACAGAATAATTGTACACAGCTACAAGCACACTCAAATCTGGGCGACGGCAAACTGCATCTGTCTAAAAAGCAATTCGCTTATCATTTCCGGAGAGATAAAAATCTACACCGACGGTCTCTATTCTTCTGAGGGCAACTTGTCTGTTGACATAATTTTCTTTTTAGATGCCCTTTAGTCTGAGGGTCACAGCTCTCTTGTGGGCGTCCAGACCCTCGACTTCAGCCATAGTTGCTACATATGGGCCTAGCTTCTTCAACCCTGCCTCTGTCAGTGACTGGACTGTAATGTACTTCAAAAACGAGTCTAAAGACACACCACCATACATCCGTGCATAACCATATGTTGGAAGAACATGGTTTGTTCCACTCGCATAATCTCCTACGCTCTCGGGTGTCCACTGACCCAAAAATACAGAACCTGCAGATAGTGTTTTGATTATTATGAATTCCAATAGTAAGTATAAAGTCTGTAATTAACTAATGCAGACACAGATCACCATATGCTAAAAGTTGTACTACATAAACATACCATGTGCAATTGATCAAGGATGGATGATAGCAACATGTTTGAAAATATCGAGGAGAAAAAGGCCTACTAATAAAATTTCAGTACTTATGCACTTATAGTGGTTATTGAAGCAAAGGAGGCAAAAGATAAAATATGAATTCTGGAAATGACATAGATTTCATAGAAGCAAACAACAGATGGACAGAAGAACATGGATAACAGTTACCTGCATTCTGGATGAAACTTTCCCACTTCTCAGCATCTTTCACATTGATGATCAAATGCTCAGGTGCATACAAGTTAGAAAAATTGATAGCCTGTAAATCCAAACAACAAGTGTAATTTTGGAACAGATTGAGACTCGGATGAACCATACATGCAAAGAGAAAATAAAATCACCAAGACGCAAGTAAACAAAGTAACCAAGAAAACATCTCTCTGTGTCAGCGTGCAATAAACTAGTTCTTGAAATTGCCTATATGAATGAGCACAGTTAATTATTAAATGCATAACTTCATACACTTCTGAAAATGATGCGTCCAACTTAACATTGAAATTCGGGCAGAAGAGTTCTTAAAAAAGAAAAGAATCAGCTTTCATTTTCTAAAATACCCAACAAAAGGGAATTTAATTTCACACTCTAATCAGTAATCATTGATCTTCAAATGTCTGCAATGAAAAATGGTACACATTGTTCAAATGATCTTTCGTATTATAGTGTCAAGTTGGAAATCATATAAATTAAAGTAGTCTGTTATGGCACTGCCAAATACTAGAGGCGAACCTCAATCATATCATGTGCAAAAACAGCAAAGCTGTGACTCAGTGCTTTTAAAGCAAACTCTCCCCTTGGCAGGCTTTGGCACTGCTTGTTGAGCTCATCCAGAATAGCAGTTAGATCCACACCATCTCCAGCAATTACAAGAACAACCTGGCTGTCAGGGCCGTGCTCAGCCTGAAATTAGCAACATGATGTTTTGCAAGGTCAGGAATGAAGATAATGTGACATTTAAAAAAAGAAGCCTATAAGAAGGTATCTTTATGTGACAGAGAAAGAACTTGATGGTTTCAGTTATCTTTCTCTTATATAGTCATCATATAGTCAAATAACCCATCAAATTTATCATGAACTTCTGTCACTGATATAAACATAATACTTACACCTACTTTCATTAACTACAACTAACAGAAAATCACAGAAAACAAACTGAAAATGGTCATCATATAGTCAAATAACCCATCAAATTTATCATGAACTTCTGTCACTGATATAAACATAATACTCACACCTACTTTCATTAACTACAACTAACAGAAATTCACAGAAAACAAACTGAAGGATAAAATTCCAAAAAGCAGACACCTGTGAAAGTAAATCGGCAGCTATATGAACAGGGTTGGCATGTTTATCTGCAATGACGAGCACTTCTGATGGTCCAGCAGGCATGTCTATCGAAATCATAGCTTCACTGTTCTGTTAAGAAAAAAAATAAAGATTTAGCAACCTGACAGCAAAACGAAATACAGTGCAGAATATAACATAGTTTCAATCAGGAAATAAGGTAAGTAAAATTCATTATCACCTGGAGGATCATTTTTGCAGCTGTAACATACTGATTACCAGGTCCATATATCTTCTCAACCTGCAATGATAGCAGCAGATATCTGAGCAAAAAGCATGGGGATAGATTAACGAAGTTCATCAGATGATTGTAGAAGACAGAATACACAGCTCAAGATGAGTTTTACAGTGGAGGGCCAAGATGTGACCTGTGCACATGGANCTTCTCAACCTGCAATGATAGCAGCAGATATCTGAGCAAAAAGCATGGGGATAGATTAACGAAGTTCATCAGATGATTGTAGAAGACAGAATACACAGCTCAAGATGAGTTTTACAGTGGAGGGCCAAGATGTGACCTGTGCACATGGACCTACAATGCACAACTCAGTCTTGAATAAATCGCATGTTCCTATAGAATAACCTTATACCTTTGCCCAAGGGTGGAAGTAGAATTAGATTTTAAAGTGGGATAAAACTTGAAGTCGGACTGAGAGGAGTTTTTGGAATGGACTAATCTTTTTTTGGCCAATTTAAAAAGAAAAAAGGAAAAAACACACCTGGCCCTTCTTAATTCCAATAGCACTGTCATGAGCTTTGGGGTGGTTGAGTCATGTCACTAAATCTTTTTTCATAGCATGGTGGATATCATCTTGAATCCTAGAGGGGGCTTAAACCACTATTCAAAAGGACAACTCTGTTGCATGTGGGTCCTAGTACCTATATTTTACACTCTCCACCAATAGAGTTCTCATAATTATTGCAATTCTTGATATGTGCAGATTCCTTGGTAGTATAGATGATAGATCATTACTCTTCATTCGCCTTATTATTTTGTTAAGTGAGTTTTAGACTCCGACACATTTTCATGGGTATTCATACAAACACAGGTTAATTGGCATAAATGCCACAAAGAAGGTGCTACCTGCATAAGTTAGACTGGGTATGCCAAAACTAGTCACTTATTAGTTAAAAGATGAATTGTGGACATCATGAATCTGTGTCAGATTAACACATATGCGGTACGCACATCAAATTGCCATTTGATAAGATTTTAATAAGTATTTAGCAAACTCCTGGCAAAAGGGTTATATATTTTGGGTAGCTGACAAATGACCTTCATGTTGGCAAGGGCAGTGGTTTTGCCAAGTCATACATACAAATGCAAATAGACTTGAGTAGTTGGAGCAAAATACCACCAGGGAGAAGCTAAGAGGCTTCTTCCCTAGATAATAAACATGCTCTACAATAAGGAAGTTAAATTAGCATCTGATGAAATCCAACTATCAAATCCTCACAACAGCAAAAGACAGCCTGCAGAATAACTGAAAATCCTATTAACTTGATCATCTGTTTATTTAAGAGCAGTGTTATCTGGCAAGGCATGAAATGTTCAACTGACTGGTGCTCAGACGACACAATAATGGGAAATAGTCTTTTTTATTGAATTTTTCGAAAGAATTCCAAAACCAAGAATCTTAAAATAAAAACATACTGTGACAAAGCAGGGAAAAAAGATGATAAAAAAAGTGTCATGACTCATCCTCCAATGCCATAAATTAATTTTTCAATTTTCATTTTGTGTGTCCACAAGCGTGTTAATGTTTCTTCTATATTCTAAGTATCATTTCGAAGACCTACTCACATCTGATAGAATCCAGGCGCCTACATCTGTTTTTTTACTCTATAATATATACTAGTAGGGTACAATCTCTTGCGTGTTGTGGTTGCTTCGGATTCTCCAACACATTAGATTTAGTAATGAACCAAACAAGTACGAAAAAAAATTATGTAGCCAACTCCAAATATATAGAGAATAAGGCTGAAGTTTTGCAGAGGTAGAAACTTGTGATGCTTCAGTAAAAGTAAATAAGTATTATGATGTTGGCAAACAGATAGTCCCATAAATTTGATAGCTAATTCAGTAATGCAGAGAAGACAGAAGGCAGGATGAAATGCACCACTAGTGGCAGTGTATGCAAAATGACGATACCAACAAACTTTGATACTTAATAAATTACAAAGTTGCTGCAAGAATTAAAACTCATGTCAAAGCCTGGCTCTGAATACGATGAGTTGTGAGCTTCTATGAACCAAAAGTAGGTTGCTACTACCAATGGGTATGTTATAGTGAACGCACGCACACATCATGCAGAAACTGATACCTTAGGGCAAGATTCGGTTCCCCAAGCCATCGCAGAAATGGCCTGCACATATTATCGACAAATTTCAGAAATATCAGAAAAAATCTCTTTAAAATCACAATATATAATCAGAAAATATACTGCATTCCAACCTGAGCACCTCCAGCTTTAAGAATATGAGTAACACCAGCTTTCTTGGCACAATAAAGGACCTCCTGCAAACATGGCTGGTGAGAAATACATCAACATCGTATTCAATCAAGCTAACTGGATGAGAACAATTACCTTACAAATGCCGCCATCTTGAGTAGGGGGAGTTGCCAGTACAATAGTTTGGCACCCGGCTATCTGGGCAGGCTGATTGAAGAAATCCCACATCAATCAAGCAACATGAAATGAAAATCAATATTTAATAAATCCAAAACAGAATAATATATGGTTAACTCGAGTCACCTACAACTGAAAGCATCAAAGCAGTTGAAGGCAAAACAGCTGTGCCCCCAGGAACATAAAGACCAACAGCTGAAATACTCCTTGCCACTCGCTTGCACCTAACACCCTAGCAAAATTGAAAATGAGGAAACTGCAACTTATCCTGGAACTCCAATACAAGAACTACCATAAAAGTTAGTACTTACTTCCATGTTCTCAACAATTTTCTCTACAGGCTTCTGAGCAGCATGAAATGCAAAAATATTACTGTAAGCCACGTCAAATGCTTCTTGAACAGCTGCATCAAGCTAATCATCAAAGTACAAGTTACCGACTAGTGGACTTGAATGCTAAACGGAACATTTGCAATATAATAAAACTTAGCAACTAAACAAGTAGAATCACAAGTTTGTCCAAAAGAGATACCTCTGGATCGGGAAGATCATTGACATTCTCGACTATATTGTCTAGTTTCACTTTGTCAAATCGCATTGTATAGCTGTCAAAGAAAAACATAAATAGCAGTCATCCTCAACTTAAGGAAATGAAAACTGAGCAGAACATCCCAACAAGGCCTACAGATGCATATATGCTTGATAAGGTTAAAATCATTTTCTATATGTATTATGCCTTTGTGTCGCATATCCGGTGAAACCAGGAATATCTGGCTACATATGAACTCTTTAAAAGTATTATATACTATAGAAGTCATAAATTAAAAATTTGTGAATTTTGAATCTTGGTCAAATCCCTAGCACAACCAGGAGAAAATTACAACCTATTAACATTATTTACACCCTTTTTTAGATAGACAAATACGTTTGGAAAATAAATAAATAGAACCTTTATCAGCATTCCCCAAGTTTGATGCAACTGCAATTAATGATGCCTAAGTTAATAAATGGTTCACAAAATGTGTCCTCTTCTTCTATTCAAGCTTTCATAACCACAATCAGAAATTTAGTCCCGCTCCTTAACAAAACCCTCCCTCAAATTAATTTCTACCATGATTCCAGAATAAAACAAAAATAACCCAAAAGGTTGGCGGGTGCAGTTCTCTGAACCTAGCGAAGCTTAAAACCAGTCTTTTAACCAAAATCATATCATGAACTAGCCCAATTTTGTAAGGCTTCCAATATTGTCATCTTTTCTACAAACAGTATTATGGCCTTCTATTGATCAACATATATTTTCATTTTGAATAGCAAAGGAGTTTTCCCACGCTTCTCAAACGTCACAAAATAATATAAAAATCAAATTGAAGAAGTAAAAGGAGCACGAACCCTTTAACAGCTGCATCGCCTCTACTGCGTACGTCATCAACAATTGGTTGAACCTGATCCAACATTGATTCCAATATTACAATGATGTCCAGATAACAAGATAACAAATTTTAAAGAACAAGTTGGTGCTGCTTAACAACACGAAGGCTCACCACATCAAAAATGGAAGAAAAATCAATTCGAGGACGAGCTTTGAGGCTATCAACCTCGGATGTAGTAAGATCTGATAGCCTATAGGACTTCATTGAACAATTCAGAGTGCAACGAAATGGCCCTGTGAAACCACAAAATGCAGAAGATGAGAGAAAGAGCATGACACTATCAATAACTATATCTTGAGTCTAATCATGGACATGAACGACTCTGTAGTGATTAATGAAGAAATATTGCAGAATATATGGCTTGAGTTTACAACCATATGACTCAGCCGCATGGAACTTGTATGAGAGTTAGCTTCAGAGAGTGCTTCTATCCAGGTGCACACACATTCTAAAGAGCATAGCTAACTGTTTCATATGTCTTAAGATTCATAAGTGCCCAATCAAAGCCGATTCAAATTAATAAATATCTCTCTGACAAAAAATATTGTTCCAGAGGCAAAAATAATAGCTAAACATTATAAATGAAAAACTTGTTATACATCCAGGACCACTTTAAGGATTATTTATTTAGTCATCAAATTTATCACAAGTGAATGTTATTCGTTAGTGCATTTCCAAGTGCAATTTCAGCACAATTTAGTAATTTACAGATTAAAAGCAAGTAATGTCAACAAAATTAAGCCATTTTCTTGCTCAACTTTGTAATCTTTGCTCATGTAAATTAGCAAGACCTTCCTCAAAATTAAACTTCATTGAAATGTCAAAAACCAAGTTCATCCCATTTTCAATTTTTTTTTTTTTTTTATTTTGGAAAAAGTAAAAGTTACTTTTTATTTTCAGTAGATAAGTGACTTTTTTCTTCCTTTAAAGTAAAAGCTAAGTTGATGTTCCAGAAAGTAAGTATTACAAAATAAAAGGTAATTAGCAATTTTCAACTTTGACTAATAAAAAACGTATTTCGTGTCAAATTTTGGAACATCCATCTTGGCAACACCTTTTTCAATCAACTTTCAAATTTTTGACCCATAAGGGGTGTCAAGGTGTACACTTTGTTTGTAAGGAATAGTTTAATCCTATTCATTTTACTAATAAAGAAGTAAATATTGTAAAGCATAGCCAAAGATGCTATTACTCAGAACAACGTACAAACTACAGTACATGGACATAAAGAAAACTGCTTCACTTTATGTTTCAGAAATACTACATTCACGAATGCATAATGCATATAGGAATTAATAGTAAACCTTTCAGAAGATAAAGAAAGCAAATATCAACAAATTTTAATAGATTTGAAGGACAAATTTCTAGTTACCTGGCCGAGTAAAAGAGAACAGACGATATGGAATACTTTTGGGAACAGCAATAGCTCGGAAATTACAAGCCAAACCACTGATCTGATTGAAAGAAAGAAGTCTACAGTCCATTAACACCAACCTTCAATCAATCAATACATCAGTGAAAGCGTTTTCAAAAAAACAAAAAAATTGTTCTTTCAGTTGAAGTTTATTACGCTGAGGAGCTTACTCAAAGAGGGTGAAGAAGAAAAAATGGCGACTGTGAGACACAGAAACGGGATTGGGCCGCGGCTCAAATGTGCATCTGAGCACTTCAGATTACAAAAATATACATAATAAAATGACCTTTTTCTTTAGGGGAATTTGGCCATTTATATTTGGTTAAATGGCTTTTGACCAATGAGAAAAATAAATTAAAAAAATGTAAAATATTTTAGTTGGTAAAATGACAAAAAAAATTTCTAACTGTTAATCCTCCAATTTTTCTCATTTCATTCTTCTCCACCTTAAAACCTTAATTTCGATTTTTTAAAATAAAAAAAAAAATAACGTCGTCTTCTTTTTCTTCTTCCCCTTTTCATCTTCTTCAATTTTAGGTTCTCAAGATTACAATTACCTATTTCTTCTCTTCAATCTTCATTCTTGCTACCCTAAAATTATATTCTTTATCATATTTTTTACTTATTTTGGGTATCTTGTGAGTATTTGAACAAGAGCTTGGTTAGTATATCATCTACATTGAAAGCAGAAAGAAGATCTTAGAAATCTCGTGTAGATTGTATTTTTATCATTAAATATAGTATTAAATAATATTTAGTTGCTATTGTTTTC